>JAGFPH010005002.1:55990-71783 GCA_018207615.1 Philaenus spumarius | reverse complement strand
CTCAAAGCATATAAATTTACTTTATTAACTATATTTTTAAAATTATTTAAAATACACAAAAATAAAACTTGTAGTAAAAGTAGGCTATGTATCTTTAGCTTTAATTTTAAATGTATAATTACTTGTTTAGATTGATCGCTTGCGCTTGGGACGTCGTCAAAGATAGCGCTTGCACGCCGCTCCAGAGGTCCACCGCAGGTTTTGTAACCTCTTCGATGGGATATATATTGACAAACTATTTTTTGAGATTTTTCCCACGAGAATGAATTTGTTTTTTAGTTTTTTCTACAAATATAAACGTAGGATGTTATTCTGCACATTTTGTTTTTTTACACGATCTTATAGCTCGCTTGGTTCCCCCAAAATCGATCAAAACGTAAAATACTATAGAAGTACCCGGTTCAAAGCCATGTGGTGGATTCCACCGTGGGGTTGGCGTGCGAGGCACGTAATGCTTTATGTATTGAAGATACTCCCAATATGCGGTATGGCGTGCGAAGCACGCAACGCAATATGTATTGAAGATACTCCCAATATACGGAATGGCGTCCAAAGCACGCAATGCATTGTGTATTGAAGACACTCCCAATATGCGGTATGGTGTGCGAAACACGCAATGCTTTGTGTATTGAAGATGCTTCCAATATGCGGAATGGTGTGCGAATCATTTTACAGCTATTCAGCACCGTCGTGAATAGACCTATTTCCCAAATTGTTGGTTGAAACCCTAAAATATAGGCCTACAAACTTAATTTTGGAAATTTGCTCAACTCACGTCAGCGGTTCAGCTGCGTGGTCGAATTATATTTTGTTTGCGTTTGTTATTTATAGTTTAAGTGCCACTGGAGTTTTTAGTTTAAATTCTTTACTGCAAACATAAAGAAAATGGCTGAAATTTAATCTACATTTTGGGGGTTTTCTTTATCAACTAATTCCTACAGTACATGTCTGCCGAAGAAATAGTTTGTGCCGCATAAAATTATCATCAAATTTTCCATTCATAATGCAATATACTACGCAATGTATTAATTGGAAACTTTAGGTTTTAAAATATCGCAAGAGTACGGTATACAAGTCGTATAAGGTGAGTGCTCTATGGAAGGCAGCTGTACAGAAACCAAACAGATGTTCGCAGGTAGCAACAGCTGATCGCCGCGCCGTAACGGCTTTCCTGACCTAACAAAAAGTTCGCCTCAACCTCTGTGCCTAGCTTGTCTCGATACGATCTAAAAGATTCATTAAACCCATTGTAAAGCGAGGCCGTTTCACAGATTTTACAGTAATTCACGCACAAGTTATTGATACAGAGGTACCAGATTATGTGATAAAAAATAATAATTTGATTAGGTTTTGATGCGCTTATTAGCCATGTTCCATAGGAAAGATGAGCTATAGCAGTGACGCCTATGGTGACACCTAAGGTCGGGAATAGTAAACGAGCACCGATCATGGTCCCCAGAACACGTTTTGGGGTGTAAATCATTATTAAATAAAGATATTAAAAACATAAAACAGCTGTTCTGCAGTTTACATTAAAACATTTGATATCTATACTAATATTATAAAGAGGTAAATATTTTTTTTTTATTGTTTATTAGTGTGTAATCTCTGGAACTACTGAACCGATTGAAAAAATAGTTATATTAATAAAAAGCTACACTATCCCTGAGTAACATAGGCTATAACTCACTTCGATAAAAGCGTTTTTTTATTTAAATATTTGTAAATTTAGTCGGAAAAAAATTCTTAGGTTAGGCCTAGACTGATAAAAAAACACACGTATTTACAATCCAATTGAATAAAATAGATATTTGCTCCAATATTAAAATTTACATCTGATTTTAAACTTTAAATCAATTATTTTTGTATTTGTAGCTTTTAAATTAGGGTTTTAAAGTGTAGACCTGAGCCTTGCTGGTTCTTTTAACCATTATTATAACTAATGTTATGAAATATATACGACATAATTTGATTTGAACATTTAACATTATTTACCATCTTAGCTTTGGGGATAATCCTACACCTGTATTATAAAGAAAACATAACATAATTATGCGTATAAAAGGTTCCAACGGGGTTGGCGTGCAGAGCACGCAGGGGTTTCCCCTAGTAAACATTATATATACATATACGTTCGCACTCTACGGACGCATTTTAAGGCCGGTTTGGTCCGAATTTGGTACACACGTTGGTTGTCTAAGTCGCTCGGGCGAGCTCGATAGCAAAAAAAATGGAAAACAGTTGACCCTAAAGGCCATCCCTGTAACTTCCCACTAACTACACTAGTTTTGGAAATTTTGAACTGCCATAACTTTTGAATGAATCAACCGATTTTTATGCGATTTGCGGCAATCGATGCAGTTTTTTAAGTCCATTGAAAGAACCAACAACAAAAATTTTTCAGATGAAAAGTTTCGGAGAAATTGAGGAAAAACACTTTTTTTTATTTTCTTTCGTTCACGATATCTCGCGAATTAATCAACCGATTTTTATGCGATTTGCGGCAATCGATGCAGTTTTTCGAGTCCATTGAAAGAATAGACAACCAAAATTTTTATGATGAAAAATTTCGGAGAAATTGAGAAAAAAACACTTTTTTTATTTTCTTTCGTTCACGATATCTCTCGAACAAATTAACCGATTTTGACCGGACTGGTAGCGATCGACGTCGCTTTTCAAGGTTAAAAGCTGATTAGATTTTGGAATTGATCGGTAAAGCCGTTTAAAAGTTATTCCAAAAAAAACTGATTTGAAAAAATTTTATTTCTTAGTTTTTTCGAAATTTCTCAGAACCTACTGGTCCGAATTAGTTGAAATTTTCAGGAAATCTAAGTTTGATAGAACTCTTTAGAACGCCGTTTGGTAGGATCCAATCGGTTAAGCCGTTCAAAAGTTATAAGCGGGTCACATACTTACATACACACACACATACATACAGACAGGGTGACACCCTCTCGGGAGTGGTCAGGGAAGATTCCTAGGACCTCAAAACGTCGAGATCTGATGAATACTCGATTTTCGAAAAACGGGGTGAAACCAATAACTTCCCGATTTTAGAAAATTTTCAATTTTCTTAGCGGGAAGTTAAAAAAAAACCCAACAACCAGAAGCACATTTTTGACCTTAAGTAACAACTTTTTGAGATGTTTCTTACTAGAATGGAACTTTTTTGGCTTGTCCAATAGCATAAATGTTGGTGTTATTTTCCACATTTTGTATTTTTACACGACCTTATAAAGCTCGCTTGGTTCCTCAATTTCCAAAATCGATCAAAACGTAAAATACCATAAAAGTACCTGGTTCGAATACACGTGCAGATTTTACCGTCGAGGCTTCTGATCTTAGAGAGACGGCCGAGTTTCTATGCTGCGAGCGAAGCGAAGCAGTTCATAACCGAAGGCCGCAAGGTTGAGGTGTTAAACTCGCAAAGCCGTGGCCGGATTAGGTGCAAACAAATTCTACTAATATATTTTGAACACAAGGGCAGCTATTCAGCGCCTTCGAGAGTAGACCAATTTCCCGATTTTTTTTTTTTTTTAACGTCCTGCTGTTTTGCACTTAAGGCTAATGAAGACGGGACCTACAGTTTTACGTGGAATCCGAACCACAGCCAACGATGTCTGTTAAGAAACCAATTAGAAAATTATTCGGTGTCAATGGGAGTTGAACCCGGAACTTTTCCATTGATGGTTGCCACGACGATTGATAAAGCTTTCACGCCTTAACAACCACGGTCATCGTGGCTCTAATTTCCCGAATTATTGTTGGTTGAAACCCTAAAACATATAAATTTAATTTTGTAAATTCGCTAAACGTACGTCAGCGGTTCAGCTGCGTGATCGAATTATTGAATCTGCAAAGATGTTATATTTTAAACCAGAAAACTATTTTAGAGAATACCAGACGACGTTTACGCGAAACTAGTTCCATTTGTTCTAACAGAAGGATAAAACCAACACTGGTTATACAGAGCCGAGTTGCACAGTGTTTCCACGTCTACCAAGGGTAGTTCCAGACCGATGTTTCCGCAACGGATAGTAGAGCTCGTTATAGCAGCGGAACGTACAAAAAATATATTGTAAACACAATTAAAACACACGTCCCATATGGCCCGTTCTCCCGGATATTATATTCCTGAAGCATATTTATTTTTTGTTCATTTTCAGAAACCGGGCCGTAATTGTGAATAAGTTATGGAGGTCGTTGGAAATAATTGAAATTACAATTAAACTTTGAACGGTTGTTTGAATGTGAAAACCATTTTCACAGAAACTATGATGGACGTTTCGTATAAATGGTGAAAAGCTATTTCTGACGATACTATTTTATTTTATGACTATATTATAGCAATATAGAAAGAATATATTTATTTTTTTTGTAATAGAGGTGGTGGCCTAAGTTTTTAAAACATCACTGTGTATAGATTATTAATTTTGATATCAGAATTATATCAGCTGACGGGATTGAAAATATACAAAAGACTAACAACCAAACAAACTCAAGCATTTGAACTATTCCTTCTCTGTCCTATTATCTGCACTACATGAATTTCAGACTCGAATATTGTTGTACTGACACTCGTGACGAATTTCTAGTTACTTTCTCACTATACTATAGTATAGGTAAAGTATAGTGATTGCAAAAAGAAATCGATGTTGAGATTTTTGTGAAAATATCCGTTTTGGGACCCCCTGAGTCCAAAAAAGTGTCGCTTACAAAATGTCTGTCTGTATGTATATACAAAGCTAGAGAGAAAACTATTCGATCGATTTCGAACAAATTTGCACAGAACATGTCAATTAGGCCAGTATAGATGCACGAAAAAAGGTTTTGAAAAACAACCCCCTTTTGGGCCAAAAATACCCCTAAAAATCTGTTATTTAAAAAAAAAAGGCTCTAAAGATTTTGATAAAATTAGGCTTATTTGTAGCCCTTAATGTACCCTACCATATGCAAAAAAAAACCCGCATCTTTCTAAAAATTCTCGTTTAGCTAATAATAATAATTACTAATTTTTGGAGGTTTTTGGTCAAAAAATGAGTTGTTTTGGTTGTTTTTCAAAATTTTTCAAAACCCTTTTTCGTGCATCTCTAATTGACATGTTTGATGCAAATTTGTTCGAAATCGATCGAATAATAGTTACTCATTCAGGTAACAATAATAATATTTATTACTTACTGTCCTGCTTTAATACAATTATGAAGTCACAGTGAATCTGTTTAATAATTTAAATATGTTTGTGGGAAAGTATGTGCCAGTTTATGGTAACGTTTATTTTAGAACTATTTTAGTCAATAACAACACGCCAATAATGATTCTAATTTTAAAAGCATTATTAGCACATATTTATGGGAATGATGAGCTATGAGCAGTGCATATCTATAGGAATGATGAGCTATGAGCAGTGCATATCTATAGGAATGATGAGCAATGACTTTTTTAATAAGGTCGGGAGTAGTAAATGAGAACCGATCATACACCTCAGAACACGTTTTGTGGTGTTGTTAAAAATTATATATTTATTTATGTGTTCGCACTCTAACGGCCGCATTTTACGTCTGATTTGGTCCAAATTTGGGAGACACGTAAGTTTTCTAAGTCGCTCGGACGAGTTCGTTAGCCAAAAAATCCAATAACCGAAATCGTTTTTTGACCGGAAGTTAAATTTTTTTAGATTTTTCGTATCGGAATGAATTTGTTTGTCGTTTATCTAAAACTATAAATATATATGAGATTATTCTGCACATTTTGTTTTTTTAAACGACCATTATAGCCCGTCTAGTCCCCTTCAAAATCTATTAAAACGTGAAATACCAAAATCGAAGTGGGGTCAGCTTCTGATCCGAACCAACAAGGTCCGAGGGGCAATATCGCAAAGCGAGTTTTTCCGCCGAGAGCGGAAGGATCAGCGCGTGAGCAGGGGCTGACAAATTCTACTAATATATTTCGCAAGTAGACTAATTTCCCTAATAGTTGGTTGTAGCCCTAAAACATAAGAATAATTTTCATGTCAGCGGTTCAGCTGTGGTGTCTTTTTGTTTTTTTTTGGGTACACCCATAGTGTCTTCGCAATCCATTACTGTTCCGTCTACAGAAAATAAGTCTCCTCTGTCCGTTCTTTACTAATATTTATTCACATCCTCAGAATTCCTGAATTTTTCCGATCTGAAACGTTTACGTCAGCGGTTCAGCTGCGAGATCATACTATTTACATTTGTAACGGAAAGATTTGTCTTTTCGTGAAAGTGGTAAACATTTCAATCGCATAAAAATGTCCTCTGTATTTTCATGAACAATAAAATGTATATATTATTTTACTCAAATTGAATACATTCTACAGACGTCTAAATGATAATTTGCGCGAGTAAGGACAAAAAGTGGATCTAGGGTTTGAAATAAATCCTTTTCAAACGATAAACAGTAACATCAAATATTTTTCATTACACTGTCTCAAAAACAGCTGTATTACCTATCGTTTTGAGTCCCTAAAGATAGCTTTTTGCGGACTAGTCCGTAAAATTTTACGGACTCGAAAGGATGTCAAAGTCTATCTCAATAACAAATCAGCTGTTCTGATACTTTAAAATGCTTCAACAATATATAACAAACTTTGTTTGTTTCTTACATGACCTGATTCATTCAGTGTTTCTGTATTTTGGAGTAGTGACAGTGAAAATGGACCAAATAAGTAATATCGCTTTGGAAGCCAAACAAATTAGTGAAAACTTACTTCCAAAAAAGTCCAAATCTATATATGACGCTGAATACACCAAGTTTACTTTATGGTGCATAGGAAAAAACGTAGAGCTGCAACAAGTAAGTGATGATGTAATACTTGTGTATTTAGCAAAACAATCAAAAATTGTAAAACCAACCACATTATGGAGCAAATTTTCAATGTTAAAATCTTGCCTTAACATAAAAGAAAACATTGATATTTCAAAATTCACTAAAAGTATTGCATTTCTCAAACGACAAAATGTTGGTTATAATCCGCAAAAAGCAAAAGTACTAAAAACGTTCCTTTTTAATCAAACTGTTTTGGCTATATTTTGTATTTCCTGCTATAATATATGACAATGTAATGAAAAATATTGTTCGTAACTAGTCCTAAATAGTAGTTTTTGTGACTTAATCATATTTCCTGACTCGGCAAAGCCTCGTCCGTTAAACACGATATCGTCCCAAAAAAACCTACTTTAGGGACTAGTAACGAAAACTACTATTTGCGCACCAAACTTGGTTATAGTAACATCATTTTTTTAAATTTTATTCATCGGAATACACAAGAGTTGGAATGTTTTTTTCAGTTAGAAGTCAGATTTCAGCTACCCTTATACATTCCTGAGAAATCTGACTGCGGGACCGACTGACAAGGACATTACCCACGCGTGCAATATTACGGAACCCGCAACCACGCCAAGAACAGCGTAGCAGGCTTTCGTACGATGTCACTGGGAGCGATCATTAAGGGAGAAGGGGAGGAAAAATAGTTCCGACCATAATGGCGGAGTAGTCAATAACCTAGGCCAACTACTCGGATGAGTCACTACTCGCACCGCATCCCTTGGCTATTATCGATCCGATTTTTCTTGTCGGGGTCCTGCGTACCAGAGAGTTGGAAGGAAGTTTATCCCTCGGCCCCACCCCACACTCCTCTCCGGGACGCTCACATCGCGAGCTCTCATTCATAGTGGAAACAAAACCGAGGGCTTTGTACGTACGTCACTTTTACTACCCCACTGTTCACAGATGCACGCGTGTTTACGTATCTGTGAGATTACGATAGGTGAAACACGAACTAGTACATGTTACGGAATATGGAATTATTTGTTGGGGAACTGCTTGTTCACAAACCTGTACCCTATTAAAATAATTCAAAAAGGCACTATCCGTGTTATACAAAATAAAAACAGAATTCAACCTTCAAGACCTGTTTTTATATTTTATCTTTACTACCACTAAAAAATCTATTTAGGCCTATGTACAAAGTTTTTAGTGTCTTCTACGGAATAAGTAGACAATTTCCCACTATATTATACAGGGTGGAACAAAGTTAGTGTTAAAAACTTTCGGCAAATGGTTCTATGGGTAAAAATAAAAAGAAAATCAAGAATATTTTTTTCGAAAAACGCTTTATTTTCCAAATATCCGCCATTTTGTTTCTCTTACTAAATAATTAATATCTAGAGAACGGTTTAACCGATTGAGTTCAAACTTGGCATGACATTTAACCTAATAATGATCTATCGTAAGAAAAATAAGCGATTATATCCAATCATGCGCTTTAAAATGGCGGCTGTTTGAAAATGTCAGACCTAAATTACTCAAAAACCGTACATTTTAACGAAAAATGTCAAGGCACCTATTTTGTAGCCCTTTTAATTCTTTATCGAACGATTTAACTTTCAAAACAATCGGATAAAGAATAATAGTTAAGTTAAAGATAATGACAGCAAATGTACATACAACATTGTAGTATTTACCGTGTTGGTATAGGATGCCGGGTTGAATAAACCAATTATTACACGTAACTTAGCTTTATCCTTTATTCGATTGTTTCAACAGTTACACCAACCGATAGGAAATCAAAAGGGCAACAAAAAAAGTATCTTGATATTTTTTGTTAAAATGTACGGGTTTTGGGTGATTTAGGTCTGAAATATTCAAACAGCCGCCATTTTGATATGCATGATTGGATATAATAGCTTATTTTTCTTAAGATAGATCATTGTTAGGTTAAACTTCATGCCAAGTTTGAACTCAATCGGTTAAACCGTTCTCTAGATATTAATTATTTAATAAAAGAAACAAAATGGCGGAAATTTGGAAAATGAAGCGTTTTTCGAAAAAATATTATTCTTGATTTTCTATTTATTTTGACCCATAGAACCATTTCCCGAAGTTTTTAACACTAACTTTGTTCCACCCTGTATAATACGTACCTAGGGCTCTAGAGGAAGCTACTTGCCAAATTTCATTGCAATCCGTTCAGTAGTTTTTGAGAAATCGTGATGAGTCTGTGAGTAGTATTTGGCTTATATATAATATATATAGATACAAAATGTAGAACGGGTATTTTAAAATCTCATTCTTGTACTCTTGATAGTGTACAATCCCACTCGAGTGAATGCAACCAATTCAGGGAGCGGAGCCAACCTTGAGAAGGCTGACCTATGTTATTACATTGGTAAGACGCTCGAGCGCGATTACAATATCGCTTGTACAAACTTAGACTACGTCTTTACTAATGGCAGTCTTATTAGCGAATTTCCATAGGAAACATGAGCTATTGCAGTGATCCTTACGGGTTAGACCTAAGGTCGAGAGTAGTAAATGAGCACTGATCATGGCCCTCAGAACAAGTTTTAAAGGCCGCATTTTAAGTCAGATTTGGTACACACGTCGGACAAATGTCGCTCAGAAGAGTTCGTTAGCCAAAAAATCCAACAATCGGAAGCATATTTTTTTGACTGTAAGTAAAAAATTTTTTTTAGATTTTTCGTACTAAAATGAAACTTTTTTGGGGTTTTGTTTAATAAAATTAATTTAGGAAATTATTTTGCTTTTGTAGACGATCTTACAGCTCGTTTGGTTCCCCCAAAATCGATCAAAACTTAAAATATCATAAAAGTACCCGGTTCAAATACACGTGGGAGCATCTTCTGATCGTAGGCCGACGGGCAATTGTATACCCTGCGAGTGAAGCGAAGCAGTCCATTACCCGAGGCCACAAGGTCGAGGCTGGAGGCTTAAGTGCAAACATATTCTACTAATATATTTCGTACACAGAGGCAGCTATTCAGCGCCTTCGTGAGTAGATCGATTTTCCAAATAGTTGGTTGAACATATAAATTTAATTTCGTTGTACCGGGTACTTGTATGGCATTTTAGGTTTTGATAAATTTTGAGGGAACCAAGCGAGCTATAAGGTCGTGTAAAAAAACAAAATGTGCAGAATAATATCCTACATATTTTTTTTAGATAAAACCTTAAACAAGTTTCATTCTAGTACAAAAAATCTAAAAAAATAGTTACGTATGGTTAAAAAACTTGCTTCCGGTGTTGGATTGTTTTGGCTAACGAACGCGTCCGAGCGACTTAAACAACCAACGTGTGTACCAAATTTGGTTCAAATCCGGACTTAAAATGCGGCCGTTAGAGTGCGAACACATACATACAACTTTTAACGACACCCCCAAAACGCGTTCTGGGGACCATGTTCGGTGCTCGTTTACAACGGCCGAACTTCGGCCACATTATGAGGGAAATTCGCTATTAATACCTTTGTAATATAATTAAACTTCCTCTGAAATCTTTTGATTTATAAGTAATATTCACTAACCCTCATTATATCATTTGATATTATTTATACGCCTGGCAGCACGTGAGATTTAAATTTCAACTTTACCGAGTATATCTACTATTCATAACACCCATCAACTACCCATACCGTAGTTAACTCCTCTTTATTTCAATAAAAAACTTCTTATAAACATATGTCCGGAAGAATGATAGTTGTACCATTCGATAGCAGATTAAACGGATTGCAAAAATAGAATCTTCACGTTGTTTTACTTTCTCACTATACTATAGTATAGAGAAAGTATAGTGATCGCAAAAAAATCGATGTTGAGATTTTTGTGGAAATATCCGTTTTGGGACCCCCTGAGGATATTACAAAATGTCTGTCTGTATGTATACAAAGCTAGAGCGAAAACTATTAGATCGATTTCAAACAAATTTGCACCAGACATGTCAAGTAGGCCTGTATAGATGTAAGATGCACGAAAAACGGTTTTGAATTTTGTTTAAAACAACCCCCTTTTTGGCAAAAAAACTCCCAAAAAATCAGTTATTATTTTTTAAAAAACGGCTCTAACGATTTTGATTAAATTTGGCATATTAGCCTTTAATTAGCCTTTAATGTACTGTACCATATGCAAAAACCCTCATCTTTCTAAAAAATTTTCGTTTAGCTAATAATAATAATAATAACTGATTTTGGCCATAAAGGGATTGTTTTTCAAAATTTTTCAAAACCTTTTTTCGTGCATCTATACAGGCCTAATTGACGTGTTTGGTGCAAATTTGTTCGAAATCAATCGAATAGTTTTCTCTCTAGATAATAATAATAATATTTATTATTAATCTCCTACTTTTGTCACCTCTCCTACCCCCCCTACAATATTATGAAGTCACAGTGAATCTGTTTAGTAATTTAAATATGTTTGTGAGAAAGTACGTGCCAGTTCCTGGTAGACCTACCGTATATTTTATATAAATTTACGGGTTTCGAATTATTCTCATTACAAATTTTTGAATGGCCGCCATTTTGAAACAGATTATTAGAAAAAGTTGATTATTGACAGGTATTTACTTTCAATTCAAATTATTTAGTACAAAACAAAATCTCATATTTATAGAACCCCTGTCTCCGCACTAACGGAAACACCGCGCGTATTTAATTATTTTCCAAAAAACCGATGGGATAATATTTTCTAACAAAGCGCAGGACGGGACGCCGAATGGCAAACTCAAGCTGTGTAGTATTTGGTCTGCGACATGTTTGGGTAGGTCTATGATGGCGCCTAGAGACAAACACACCAGCTGGCGTTAACGGTTCCTTCTTGTTATGCTTCGCCTTCCTCAACTCAGCTTCACTCTACAAATAGAATCCGTCCTTACCATTACACATTGTAGGACTATGAGTGAATCTAACGTAACATAAATATCAGCTTCTAGGCAATCTTCCGCCAGCTGTTTTTATTATATAACACGACCGATTCAACACAAACCATGGCGGGAATAAAAAATTCGTAGACGCAGCTGAAACGCTTAAGTGAGTTGAGCGATTTTTCAAAATTAAGGCTGCATGTTTTAGGGTTTGAACCACTTGGGAAACTGGGCTACTCACGAAGGACGCCTGACTACGAAATATATTAGTAGAAATTGTTTGCACCTAATCTTCCAGCATCGGCTTCACGAGATTGAATCTCTGCCGTCAGGCCACGAAGATCTGAACCAAGCAAGTACTTTTAAGGGGGGATACCCTGTCCGCCATATTGAATCTGATTCCCATAAGAGCAATGTTACTGAAATAAATCATTATTTTCGTTAATTCGTGGAATAAATTATAAACTTTTATTTCATTTTGAAGTACTGTCACATGCGGATGTTGATTGCCGAATATATTTTCAAAAAACGTTTTATTGTTTTCATAAACGTATGATATAAATAGTAAAAAATAGTAAACTTTATTAATTTTTTACTCAGTTGCAAAAAGAGATATTGCAAAAAAAACTTTAGCAATCAACACCCACAATCTATTTTACTTTAAGAAAAAATAAAGCTTTCGTTTTTCGACGAAAATAACACAAAAATATGCTTAAAAGTGAAGGTTAGGTAGCCAACATGAAATTCATAGCCAACTTCGCCATTTTGAATTTAGGGACCAAAGCCTTAAGGCATTTTACGAGTTGATCGATTTTGTGAAAATTACACGGGCTATAAAGTCATGTAAAAAAATATTTATTTTTAAAGATAAAAATTGGGCTGTAATTAGACTTTATTAAATATGATAAATAAATAAAGATGCTTTAATGAATATGATAATATGGGTGTAAATTTATGTGTTCGCACTCGTATTTTGGGCGAGTTCGTTAGCAAAAAAATCCAACAACCGGAAGCATTTTTTTTTTACAAGAAGTAAATTTTTTTTAGATTTTGCATACGTTTTTTAGATTCAACGTTTCGGGGATTTTATATAAAAAGAAATAAATATAGGACATTAATCTGCAACTTTTTATTTTTTTTACACGACCTTTAGCCCGTCTGATTTCCCCAAAATCGCTCAAAACATAAAATACCATAAAAGTACGGCCGAGATGCCGACTCCCTTGCGAGCGAAGCGAACCCGTCTCTAATTCAAAGCAGCAAGGCCGAGTTGCCAACCTCTCGAGTGAGTTTTACCGCTGCGAGCGGAACGAAGGGGCTGGAGGCTGGGGTACGAACGAATTATACTAATATATTATACTAGCTGACCCGTACGGCGTTGCCCATGGTAGTTTGTATTTTCAGTCTTTTAACGTAATTGTATTCTTTTTAAGTGTTCAGTCAGTCAGTGGTATTTGGCTTGTATATATATAGATCTTAAATAATAAAAGCACTATTATTGTCATAATAATAAAAGATCTGAAATTATGATTTTAGTAACTTTGATCCCCCCAAACCCTTCCTAAAATTTCAAAATTTTTCATACCCTTTCTTAGTGAGCACCTATGGCCCTAGAGGAAGCTACATACCAAATTTCATTCTAATCCGTTCGGTAGTTTTGAAGAAATCGTGATTTAATAACTTTGATCCCCCCAAACCCCCCCTAAAATTTCGATTTTTTTTTTTTTTAACCCTTTATAGGAGCGCCTATGGCCCTAGAGGAAGCTACATACACCAAATTTCATTCCAATCTGTTCGGTAATTTTGGAGAAATCGTGATTTAGTAATTTTTACCCCCCAAATCCCCCTAAAATTTCCAATTTTTTAAAACCCTTTTTTAGTGAACACTTATGGCCCTAGAGGAAGCTACATACCAAATTTCATTCCAATCCGTTCGGTAGTTTTGAAGAAATCGTTTTTTAATTACTTTGATCCCCCCAAACTCCTTCTAAAATTTCGAATTTTTTCAAACCCTTTCTTAGTGAGCACTTATGAAGCTACATACCAAATTTCATTTCAATCCGTTCGGTAGTTTTTGAGAAATCGTGATGAGTGAGTGAGTGGTATTTCGCTTTTTTATATATAGATAAACTTAATTTTGGAAATTCGCTCAGCAGCGTGATCAAATATTATGATCTAAATTCGTTTGACTGGTGTTAACCCCCCTCTCCCAAAGAGTAAAGGTATGCCACTGGACAGAAACTAGACAACGTCAATAGCAAGCGCGGAGCGGCGTGGGCAACATTATTGTCCTTGTGCCACTGATAATGCAGTTTGTTGACATTGCAGCTCATTGTTTCTCTTATCAGTAGTATTGTAACCATTGTCTCTGACAGATGATAACACAGTTCCTCCGGAACTCATTAGGATATAAGGCGAGGTCAGGCTGGCGAAACTATGCTTCGGTTATGACTCGGTCTGCTAGCGGTGGGGTGCTTTTTGGGGTAGTTTTATAACATAGAAATAGAATTTAATACATTTTTAACAGACACTCGAACAACCCCATTTCGGTCCGATTCAAATAACTTGTTCACGTAAGTTAAATAATTAAGATACATTTTTGGAATTTTTAAGTAAGTTGGTTTCGAAGTTTCACGAGTACATTGTTAGCCTAGTCCACACTTGCAAACAAGAAACAAGAAACATTGTTTGCAAACAGTTTCCCAGTTGTTTTCGTGTTTCTCATTTCTTTGCTGGATGTTTTCAAAATGTTTACAAACAGTTTGGAAACATCCGGCAAACAAATGAGAAAAATTTTAACTTGTTTCTGCAAACAAAAAACACCGTTTTCTGTTTCCCAAACCAAATTGAAAACACGCAAACATTTTAGACAAAGTATTGAAAAATAAATAAATGTATGCCTACAGCTTCGATTTGGATGCAGTTTTCTGCATCGTGTTCATAAAAATACCAGGAACAAAGTGTACATACGACCAGTTTCGAGAGAGAGAGCGGAAATGCATCGCGAGTGAAGAAAGTGCATCTAAAAGTGCATAATTTTTTGATACCTCTAAAAATGGATGAAAAGCCGTGAAAATCGGTACGCGGGGGTTTTTGGAGACGCTGATTTCATTTCTGACCATTCAAAATGCCCCCAGTGCACCAGGGAGGGGGGTTTCTCTGGGGGGGGGGGGAAAAGGGGGAAGTTACGGCAAGGATTTAAAAATTTTGTCCCGGGGGTTTTTGTGGATGCTGATTTCATTTGTGACTATGCGAAATGCCCCCAGTGCACCATGGGGGAGGGGCTCTGGGGGGCAAAACTTGTGAAGGTGCGACAGAGACTTGAAAATTTCGTCTCTGTCAGACAGTAAGTTTTGACCGTAATACGGACTTTCTTCGAGAAATCTTCGAGTCCACCATTGCCTTCTCCTAGGTAAGCTAACCTCATTGTGTAGAATTAAATATAAACTAGCACAAGCTATAAGAACGTCTTCTTCAGTCAACATCTCGAGAAACACTGCCTAGCTATTATGGACACAAAACAATGACAAACATTTGTTTGCGAACAGTTTGCCAACAGTTGCGAAACAATTTAAAAACTGTAGACAAACTTGAAACAAGAAACTGTTGGCAAACAGTTTGTTGTTTCTTGTTTGCAAGTGTGGACTAGGCTTTACACTACGTTCAGGGCAACTCGGGTGAAGTAATGGTCGGGAGAAATATTAGATTTCAAATAATTCGATCACGCAGCTGAACAGAGTTGAGCGAATTTCCAAAATTAAGTTTCTATGTTTTAAGGTTTCAACCAAATCTTTGGGAAATCGGTCCACTCATGAAAGCGCTGAATAGCTGCCTCCGGGTACGACATATATTTGTAGAATTTGTTTGCACCTCATCCTCCAGCCTCGGAGCTAGCCGTGAGAGTCAACACCTCGACCATGCTGCCCTTTGAACAATATTCACGCGTTGATTGAAAGATGAGCCATTGCAGTGACACTTATGGTGAGACCTAAGGCCGGATCAATGAGCACCAATCATGGCCACAGAATACGTTTTGGTGTCTGGAAAGATGCGCACACAGAATACGTTTAGGTGTCCGGAAAGATGCGCACACAGAATACGTTTTGGTGTCCGGAAA
>JAGFPH010005002.1:20027-45605 GCA_018207615.1 Philaenus spumarius | reverse complement strand
AGGGACCTAACGAAAGGCCAACACTTGATCACAAATAGCACAACTTTGTGCTTTTGGAAGGGCTGGCTGAGTCGCTAAGTGATAAGAAGACACCTGAAAAGAGGGGGGAGGACACCTTGTGTCGGATCCGGTATATTATTATGAATTTGGGACTTATTTACCTACTAAATTCAAAGCAGACCTACATCCTCCCTTGAAAACAACAAACCAACCTGTACAACAACGGTTCTGTTAATATATAATTAATAATTGGTACTTAATTAAAATGATGTTAAATAAATAAGTAAATTACATTAATTTATAATTAATAAGTAGTAATTAAATTGATAAATAATGAATAAGTAATTACATTAATTATTAATTGTAAAAATCTAATAAATAGTTTTTAATAAGTACATAGTGATAATATAGGTATCCACTGAGTTTTGTGTGAAGGGCTCTTGACTTAGCGGTTTCGCGTAATATGAGATAAAGCTTCAACGTGCTCTAGCGGCTACAATGTTTGGCCAAAATAAGTGATTAAGGTGTGAAATTAGTAAGAAATTCAATGCGGTTTTAGCAGAATCCAAGTTTTTCATAATTACAAGCATAGGTGTTAAGTTACAACCGAAAAACTAACGAGAAAACAGGGTTTCCCACAAAGTGGGAAATTTTTGCCTTTTTTCAGCGCGTTCTAGCGGCTAAACCATTCAACCAAAAAATACATTTGAGGAATGTTTTTTGTAGGAAATTTAATGTACTTTATTTTTATATAGAAAGGTCTACCTCAAAAAATTCATATTTTTATGATGTTTTGGCAAAAATCTGAAAAAAAGTCAACAATTTTGAGGTTTTTTGCAATTTTCGGTGTGAAGCCATATCCGTAGGAAGTAGCAAAGTTGAAATTCGGATTCAGCATCCCAAAAACCATATAGAACGAGTGAAAAAAAAACTTCTATATTTTTTTCCTGAAACAAGCACCATCGGAGACTATTTGACTGGACTACAGGAACAAATCCACAAAAGGGTACCAGAGAGTTCGGGGACTCCCTGTACATAAGTTAAAGATTCTATTAACATTTAGCCTAGGTTGATTTGTTAACACGCATCTGTATCGTCTCAATAAATAAGAATGGTATCTCGACATTTTGTTTCGTAATAAATATAAAAGTATTGCATAATATTGCGTCATAGGTAAGACGAATCGATAACCTCCTGGAGACTCCAGAACAGCACTGATTGATATTCCTTGATTTTATAAACCTATATAAACAATATCACCGACTACGAAAAAAAAACATTTTATTAAAAGTTCAATAATTCGACCACGCAGCTTAACCGCTGACGTGAGTTGAGCAAGTTTCCAAAATTAAGTTTATAGGCCTAAGTTCACGACGGTACTGAATAGCTGCAAAATGCTTCGCACGCCATTCCGCATATTGGGAGTATTTTCAATTCACAAAGCATTGCGTGCTTCGCACGCCAACTCACTAATTGAAAGTTTCTTCAATACACAACGCATTGCGTGCTTCGCACGCCGACCCCACGGTAGAATCCACCACATGCTTTGAACCGGGTACTATTATGGTATTTTACGTTTTGATCGATTTTGGGGGAATCAAGCGAGCTATAACGTCGCGTAAAAAAACAAAATGTGCAGAATAACATCCTAAATTTATATGTTTAGAAAAAACTCTAAAAAAATGTAATTCTCGTAGGAAAAATCTAAAAAAATAGTTACTTCCGGTCAAAAAACGTACTTCAGGTTGTTGGATTTTTTTTGGCTAACGAACTCGTCCGAGCGACGTAGACGACCAACATGTGTACCACATTTGAACCAATGAATACAGAAACTATAGTTTCTGTATTCATTGTTTGAACCAAATCGGACTTAAAATGCGGCCGCTAGAGTGCGAACACATATATACATATATATATGTGATTTTTAGTGACACCGAAAAACGTGTTCTGGGAACCAGGATCGGTGCTCATTTGCTCCTCCCGACCTTGGGTCTTACCATAAGGGCCACTGCAATAGCTCATTTTTCCTATGGAAATTCGCTAATAATTGTACACAAATTCGGGGGTGTTTAGGCCTTTCTAAGCCGGACAAGATGGTATCTTTCTTTCATTATCTAACTGCCAAACTGATCAGTTAATATCTTTATATAGTTTATACTTGTAACGTTGTTTTTTTTTTTTTATTTAACAACTAAAATTTCAAACTACAACTTAAATAGTTATATCATACAGGTTGACTCGCAAACATTCTAAAAAACTTTACAATGTTCTTCGGCAGGTCAAAACTAGCAAATAATAAAATATAACATGCGCCCTATCTTGTTAGCGAATTTTTATAGGAAAGATGAGCCATATGGTAAGACTGCTCCCACTTCCCTTATGGTCGGGAGTAGTAAATGAGCACCAATCATAGTCGTCAGAACCAGTGTCATTAGAAATTTGATATGGTCTATATATGTATTCGCACTCTAACGGCCGCATTTTCAGGGTGTCTAGTGATATGACCTTTTGAAATTTCCTGACTTTTCCCTGACTTAATAACTCTACCCTGACCAATTTTAGAAAAAGCAACAAACAAAACCATCCTAATTTAATTTTAGTAAACCAATCCAATTATATTGGTAAGCAAACAAATTTTTAGGGAATTAATTAAATATTTAATTAAACACGGTAATATTATAACAGTTCAATATTTAATACTATCTATGTTAATGTACCAACCACCAGCAGTTGCAAATTACGCATTTATGACTATAAATATTGAATTAGTCAAGTTATATATTAAATAATTACAGTAATTGGTTTCTGTAATCCAGCTACCAGTACAGATTTGCATTGAATATTTAATTAATTTATACGAAGATACCCAAATTCGAAAACATTTAATAATAAAACTAACATTTTTAGAAATAGAACGTTAGAGAAAGGTTTCAAAGTTATATCAGGGCAAGTGCATTGGAACAAGCTGCCACAATCACACGCTTAACTTGCCGATAATTGTTTTTACGTATCAGAATACATAGTTTTCTTATTGATTAATTCAGAAGTTCATCTTATCTTTAATGTTTATTTTCTCAATTAAAAATTGTATTAATCTATGATTTTTAATAGTTATTTTTAACTATTTTACTTAGAAATGTTATTTTTCCCTGACTTTAACCAAAATTTCCTGACTTTTCCTTGATTTTTCCAGAAAAGTAAAATTCCCTGACTTTTCCAGGTTTTCCCTATTTTCCCTGTTGCTAGACACCCTGATTTTAAGTCCGATTAGATCCAAATTTTGTACACACGTTGTTTTTCTATGTGGCTCGGACGATTTCCTTAGCCACAAAAATCCAACAAACGGACGCAAGTTTTTTTTTTTACTGGAAGTGACTATTTTTTTCGTACTGGAATGAAACTTTTTTAGGGTTTATCTTAAAAAGTAATTGTAGGATATTATTCTGCAAATTTTGTTTTTTTACCTTACAGCTTGCTTGGTTCTCCCAAAATTGTTCAAAACGTAAAATACCATGAAAGTACCCGGTTCAAATGCACGTAATTTATCTTCTGATCCGAGACCGACGGCAGAGTTTGTACGGTGCGAGCGAAGCGAAGCAGTCCCTAACCAAAGGCCGCAAGGTCGAGGGTGCAAACTCGCAAAACGAGTTTATCCGCTGCGAGTACAACGAAGCTGGAGGCTTAGCAGCAAACAAATTCTACTAAAATATTTCGTACATTCAGCTCCTTCGTGAGTAGACCAATAGATAGTTGAAACCCTAAAACATATAAATTTAATTTTGGAAATACGCTCGACTCACGTCAGCGGTTCGGCTGCGTGGTTCAATTATTTAGTTTAGAATAAGTCCGAGTTTATGTGTTTTTGAAAAAAACATCTCAAGAACGGTTTAAGATGAATTCATGAACGTTTATCACATCTGTAAACACAAATACGCAAGATATAATTTTGCTGCTGTAATCCGTTCCAAGCAAGATTCCGGCGGATCAAACTTTTCAAAGTTGAATATCCAAAGATTTGACGAACAAATTTTAAGAAACAAAAAAATAAACGGTATCAGTTAACTGACACAAACTTTCTCCCAAATTACTGTAGTCAAAATAATATTGTTTTTTATCATTTTATTTTTTACTACTTTTTAGAACAAAACAAAAAATAATATTCTACCTACGTCAATCGGATAAAAAAATTATTGTTCCAGGCGGGATTCGATCGCGCGACCTTTGAATTACTGGCCGTGCTCGCTACCGTGGTGCTACCCCGTGCGGCCGCTGCCGCGATGCTAGATTGACAACACAAACTTGTTTATTTTTAAACATTTCCCCATAATTATAAAACTCCGAAGTTTTGATAAAAGCTGGTGGTGTCATTTTGTTTGGCATCTTAAGCACTATAAATACTGAAAATTTGATCAAAATCGTTAGAGCCGTTTTTGAGAAATTTGCATTTTTGACGTTTTTTATGGGTTTTTAGGGGTAAATTACCCTTAAAAATTAAAAATTCCAAAAAATGAAAAAACGCCTGGAGATATTAGGGTTTAGTACCTACATACCAAATTTCACGAAAATCGGACCAATAGTGTCCTCTCTGGTCGTGTATACATACAGACAGACACCACTCTAAAAACACTTTTTTGGGTTCAGGGAGCACCAAAACAAAAAATTCCACTAAAAATATTTTTGGGTTCAGGGAGCACCAACACAGATAATTGCACTAAACAATTTTTTGGGGTTCTGGGAGCACCAAAACAGATAATTCAACCGAAAATTCAAATTCGAACATTTTTACGAAAACAATACTTTCTCCATATACTACGTATAGGGTGGAGAAAGTAAAACGTAGACAATTTAAGGACAAATTCAACTGTGCATCATATCGTACCATTAAGTCAAGGGTAACTGAGAAAACGCAATAATTCTGGCGGAAAGTGGTTTCCCGTGATTATGGAAGAAATACACGAGTCTCAATGTATTAGTCTAAAACAACAGAGGGTTACAATTTAAATGTAAAAATTATTATTTTTTATAAATAAATATTACAAAAGAAAGCTAGCTTCTTGTTATGCCTCGCTTACTTTACAATAATAACTATGAATTACTTGCGCCAGTGTTTAAACCAATTAGATGACCATCAATTAAGCTACTTGTTATACAGTGACAAAATTTCAAATTAAAAAGTGAGATATATTTTTTTTTAAACACACTTGACAAACAACTTTTAAACTAAGCAACGTAGGACAATGCTATATTGTACTATTTGCTAGTTATCACCTCCTGATAAGGTTTGGTAGAATGATTTCGAAGCACCCAGTATTATTTAAAACAAATAAAACAAACCTGATCACCTAATATTAATAGAGACTAACATAAATAAACATATCTACTAATTACCTATCTACAACGCGAAATGGTCGATAGCATTTTTTCTGCGATAATTAAGGTATACGGAGTTCATGGAGAATTTCGGTAATTAATTTCCCAGACTTTCCCTGATTTTATTTCACAACTAAACTGACCGACTAAAGGCATATTTTTGAAATGATTTTACTACAACAATTGCATTCATTCGCCACAAATACTTTATATTATGCACAATTATTGATAACTTAAAGAAAGCTGTGACATTCAAAAACGGAACCACGATATCGACATTCCCCGAAACAAATGCTTCTACTAGTGCACAATAAAATTATTGATAAAATTAAGAAGGCTGTGATATTCAAAAGTGTAACCACGAAATCGACATTCTCCCGCCACAAATGCTTCTTAGTGCACAATTATTGATAAATTAAAGAAAGCTGTGACATTCAAAAACGGAACCACGATATCGACATTCCCCGAAACAAATGCTTCTACTAGTGCACAATAAAATTATTGATAAAATTAAGAAGGCTGTGATATTCAAAAGTGTAACCACAAAATCGACAATCTCTCGCCACAAATGCTTCTTAGTGCACAATTATTGATAAAATTAAGAAGTCTGTGATATTCAAAAGTGTAACCACGAAATCGACATTCTCTCGCCACAAATGCTTCTTAGAACACAATTATTGTTAAAATTAAGAAGGCTGTGATATTCAAAAGTGTAACCACGAAATCGACATTCTCTCGCCACAAATGCTTCTTAGTGCACAATTATTGATAAAATTAAAAAGGCTGTGATATTCAAAAGTGTAACCACGAAATCGACAATCTCTCGCCACAAATGCTTCTTAGTGCACAATTTTTGATAAAATTAAGAAGGCTGTGATATTCAAAAGTGTAACCACGAATTCGACAATCTCTCGCCACAAATGCTTCTTAGTGCACAATTGTTGATAAAATTAAGAAGGCTGAGATATTCAAAAGTCACGAAATCGACATTCTCTCTCCACAAATGCTTTTTAGTGCACAATCGCATATATTATTTCTCAAGACTATTTTTTTGTCGGTACGCCATAACTTCCTTAATACATTATCAAATTACATGAATGAGGCATCATTTTAAAGCTTTCCTTAACCACTACACGGGAAAAATAGACAAACAGCTTAAAATTCATGTTTTAATAACAAAAATTAATTTAAAAAACTTTTATATTATACTCTGTATGTTCCTAATGAAAGGCGCCATCTACTAACCATCTGTTTAACTAGCATGACAGCTGTTAGATTGTTTACACTGTAAGATTGTATAGGGAAACTGTTATTTATAAACCAATGTAAAGAAATAAACTTAATTAACTGAATTAAATTAACGTGTTAAATCAGGTAAATGTAGGCCTACTCCGAACTTGCGAAATATTCGCACGGGTCAGCTAGTTATTGATAAAATGAAGATGGCTGTGACATTCAAAAACGGAATCAAGATGCTTCCTCACCACAAATGCTTCTACTAGTGCACAATTTCTCATCCGAATTTTAAGATATACGTGTTCATAAAGTCCCTTTAACCCCCTCATTATTTTTGTTACTGAAAATAAGTTAACAAAACTTTGTATATAAATCTTGTGTTGCATAGGACAAATTTGTTTACCTATCCGACTCCCTATGACTTTGGGTGGCTTGCTGTAAGGGAGCAATTTCAAATATAAAGGTATATCACGTAATACAATGAAAAGCTTATGAAAAAGAGAAACAGAAAGGCGCAAACTAGAGCTTAATATCGACATTTCCTCGCCACAAATGCTTCTAGCCTATTAATGCACAATTATTAATTATATAGCACTGAGTAATGTGTGACCTTGTTATGTTTCTTTGTCTGTTAATTATTCACCACGATTATCAGCTATTAGTCCAACTTTGCCCATTGTGTGCAAATACAGGGTAGGACAATAAAAATAAAAACTATCGCGTTTAATACTATTGATATAAATACAAGACTAAACAGTTAGACCGAAACTGTAAGCGAATGTAGTTACTGCCAAAGAAATGTCTACAAAAATGTGCGTGATATTATACAAAGGATGTGCATTACCACGATGAAACTGTCCGTCCTTCCGTACGTCCATTTGTTGTTTTACTACTGTAACGTTTAGGACATTTTTGCAGATAAGCTGTTGCAATTTGCTTGAAGTTGTTCAAGAAATACATAATAATTATAATTTCCCTTAAAAGATCATTGTAACAGAATTATACTTTTCAAGGCTAAGAGCCATCATTATATTTATTCCCTTATTAAACAACTAAATGTATTGCCCCTGAAACATTTATATATAAAATCCTACAGATTTTTTAGAGCAGGAGCGGAAATACTTGCAATAACATAACAAGAAGTACTTGCCCAGATGCACATAAAAGTACCAAAAGTGAACGGAATTTGCTTGAAAAAGTCTTTTTTATACATTGGTCCAAAAACATTTAATAAAATGCATTTACAAATATGGAAAGAACCAAAGATGGTAAAGTTTATGTCGCGGGCAATGGTTGGATTTGGGGTTTCGATTCCTGCGATGAAATGTAGCTAAAGTTTTATACATTGGTTTAGTTGGAATGCGTGAGTTTATATGCACAGTTCATTACACGCCAACCGCCATTTTGGGAGTATTTTCAATACACAATGCATTGCGTGCTTTGCACGCCAACCTTCCTATTAAGAGGATCTTCGACATATAATGTATTGCGTGCTTCGCACGCAAACCTCCGTGTTGGGAGTATTTTAAATACACAATGCATTGCGTGCTTCGCACGAAAACCTCCGGATTGGGAGTATTTTCAATACACAATGCATTGCGTGCTTCGCACGCCAACCTCCGTATTGGGAGTATTTTCAATGCACAATGCATTGCGTGTTTCGCACGCAAACCTCCGTGTCGAGGGTATTTTCAATAGACAGTGCATTGCGTGCTTCGCACGCCAACCCCCCTATTAAGAGAATTTTCAACATATAATGTATTGCGGGCTTCGCATGCAAACCTCCGTATTGGGAGTATTTTCAATACACATTGCATTGCGTGCTTCGCACGCTAACCCCCTTATTAGGAGGATTTTCAACGTGTAATGTATCGCGTGCTTCGCACGCCAACCTCCGTATTGGGAGTATTTTCAATGCACAATGCATTGCGTGTTTCGCAAGCAAACCTCCGTGTTGGGGGTATTTTCAATACACAATGCATTGCGTGCTTCGCACGCCAACCCCCATATTAGGAATATTTTCAATGCACAGTGCTTTGCGTGCTTCGCACGCTAACCCACGTATTAGGAGTAATTTAAATACTACACAATTCATTAATAATAATAATATACATATTTTCCTTTCCCTGGGAGCTAGGGGGGGGGGCATGCCCCCCCTCTGCCCATAGGTATTTGCGCCCATGTAAAGGTAGACCAATTATTTTGTAAATATTTCTGTTTTTTTATTAATTTTATTATTTTGTACTTATAATTCCTTATAACATAATTAGATCACGCAGATGAGTTGAGCAAATTTCCACAATTGAGTTTATACGTTTACGGATTCAAACCAACTATTTGGTATAGGTCTACTCACGAAGGCGCTGAATATATCTGCTTCCGTGTACGAAATATATTAGTAGAATTTGTTTGCACCTCAGCCTGCAGAGCTGTTTCGTTCCGCTCGCAGCGTAAAACCTCACTTTGCGATATTGCACCTCGACCTTGCTGCCCCCACGTGGTTTTGAACCGGCTACTATTATGGTATTTTACGTTTTGGTCGATTTTAGAGAAACCAAACGGGCTTATTAAGGTCGTGTGAAAAAAAATGTACAGAATAATCGCCTACGTTATTTTTATTTTTTTTTTTTTTTTTTTTTTTTTATAAACCCAAAAGAAGTTTCATTCTTGTACGATTAAAATCAAAATTTTGTACTTGCCCGAGCGACTTAAGAAACCAATGTGTGTACCAAATCGGACGTAAAATGCGGCCGTTAGAGTGCGAATACATATGTATATAAAATGTTTAACGACAACCGTGATGTGAGCGCATTCACCACTCCCGACCACCATAAGAGTCACTGCAATAAGCTCATCTTTCCCATAGAAACTCGCTAATACAGTTAACCACCTTACCTCTATGTGTAGATTAACTTGTATGTAGGAGTGAAAATCGTGGTATCTACAAGCGTCCATTAGAACGGCAGTAGGCGGCAGCAGCACGGCGTTCGATGATGCGATATTTTGCCGTACTAACCGTTAACGACCAAGCAATTCACAGCTGGGCGGTTTATCGAAACAGTTTTCACGATAAAACCGACCCATCATCGGATCGAAACTCCGGTGGGAACAAAGGCCAGAAACTCGTTAAAGCGGTATAAATAAATAAAAGATTATAAACAAAACAATACGAGCCTCTATAAAAACGTTTGTTGGTAGACTAGGCCTACAACACGAGTTCGTAAACTCTAACTGCATCATTGCTTTTACTGTCGAATAAAATCAGTGGTTAGGGTTATATTTGGACTTTTGTATTTCTTCTTGTTTAGCTTCGAGGAAAGAGTATTTAAGAAGCTTTGTCCCACGTAAGCAGGGCAGAACTAGAGGCGGGGGGGGGGGGGGATTTTGGGGGGGCCCGGAAAAAAAAAAATAAATAGTAAATGTTATTTTCTATAAGTTTAAAAACTACAATTTTTCACATAGTTAAGCGCTATTTCAGTTATTTGAGCGATTTTTTTAACGTCTTCAATTTCATTTATATTTAATTTGATGTAATTTAAAAATCAGTAATCTTATCACAGATGTTAACCCTGGAAGCGGCCATGTTAATTCGCCCGGATTTTTTGCCGTTTTGCTAGCATTTTTTCCCGCCAAATATAGTAATTATATCCCAATCCAAAAGTGTTCAATAGAATTTGTATATAAAAAGATCATACGAATTCATATAATATGCCACTAAATATTTATTGACGAAAAATTTCAAAAGCTATTTCCTAAGGAAGCAATAAATGTTCAGTAACGGGAAAAATCCAACTTTAGGCCTACATAAAAAAGTAGCCTAAGGAACATTTTTTATAATTTTTTTCAAATATACAAAAAGTTTTGAATCTAGTTCTAAACAGAAGTCGGTCTGTTTTTCATCAAATCAATTTCATTTTTTTTTTAACACCAGCTTTTATGTTCCTACTACAAGACCCGAAGACCGTTTATAAAATTAGACCTATTCTGAAAAATTTACCAAGAACCAATATATTAGGCCAATGCTTTAATTAAAAATTTTATTATAACTAATTGTAGATAATAAATCATAGAATTGAACTGTATACTTGAAAATTCTTATTTTATAAACTTATTTCACTTTGTTTCACAAAATTAGATCAACTAAGCAAAACTCTCACAAACGTGTCGCATACAGTTCCAGACGCTGTGGACAATGGGAAAAAGTAACGGCTGACGCGATTAAGGGCGTTGAAGGTACGTCTTTCACGGTATACCCGAATAGAATCCGAACACTATTTGATTTATTTAGATTCAAGAATACCCAATGTATAACCAAAACACATAAACTTGAATTGTTTTAGGTTTAACTGAATGTCTCATTTCTTAATATGTTACCGCTTCTTTAATTTCAGATTAACAAACGAAGAAAACATGTTTTAATTTTTAGATTCCGTTAAAAATTATTACAAAAAATACAATAGAGGAGCGTTGAAATTTCGCACAACTGAATTTCGCTTATCTACTTGCACTATACGGTGTTGCGTGTTGGTAAGTAAAAATACGAAGCTGTAATTAATAGCTTAAGTACTGGAAAGTATATGCTTTTATTTTTTTTTAAATGGAGTGTGTATGGAAAGGAGCTGGAGAGGGGGCGCCGAAATATATCCTTGTCCAGGTTGAAAGGAGGGCTAGTTCCGGCCCTGTAAGTAAGTATATACAATTTTAGTAGTTCCTGAGTAACACGGCTCATTACATAGTTTTTGCAAACATTTGATGTCAGTTCTAAAAAAACTAAAATATCTTTTACAAGGTGGTGTATACATACATTTAGTAACGAATATATACAGGCGACTCGGACCAAGGCCGCACTATACGTCCTTGCTCGGACCCACATAGAAATGGCCATTGCTATATATCAGCTTTTGGTTTATTACCAATTACTTCGAACAATGGTTCTACTGAATTATAAAATCAAATATCAGTAAAATAGAGCTGCAAATTTTGTTAAATTATTTTCGCGAATTACAGGTAAATAAAAACACAATCTCTAGCCATACAAATGTTTTTTTTTTTAATCAAGTTGTAACACGTTTGAGTACTTGGCACGTCCAACTTTACTTTCTGTTTGTGTATGAAATTACTGAATATATATTTTATGTATAGGTCTATATACAGAAATAATTTACTATTAGGCTTCACGCTACATTGATTTAATAATGTACAATTTGCAGTCTTTTACTCAATGTGTACGCTATTTCGGTATTCAGCTAGGGTATCCTATTTTTAACGAATTTTCATAGGAAATATAAGCTACCATATGCAGTGACTCTTATTGTGGGGAGTGGTCAATGAGCACCGAGCATGGTCCCCAACACGATTTTGACGTTTTGAGGTTCATTAAATTATTTATATATACACACGTAGGCCTATATATACGTGTTCGCACGCTAACCGGACGCATTTTACGTCTGATTTGGGCCAAATTTGGTACACACGTTGGCTTTCTAAGTCGCTCGGTTAAGTTCGTTAGCCAAAAAGATCCAACAACGTTGACAGGAAGTAACTATTTTTTTAGTTTTCGTACTAGAATAAAACGTTTTTAGGGTTTTATCTAAAACAATAAACGCAGAATATTATCTTGCACGTTTTGTTTTTTACACGACCTTATATATTCGCTTGGTTCCCACAAAGTCGATCAAAACATAAAGTACCGTAAAAGTAAGCCTACCCGGTACAAACTCGCAAAGCGCCTTCCCTAATCCGAAGCCGCAAGGTCGATGTGTAAACTGCGAGCGGAACGAAGCAGCGCGTGGCCTGGACTGGATACGGAGGTGCAAACAAATTCTACTAATATATTTCGTACACTGAGGCAGCAATTCAACGCCTTCGTTAGTAGATCAATTTCCTAATTTTTGGAGCTGCGCGATCGAATTATTTAGTTGTATAACAGGCCTACATTCTTAAACAAAGGTTTCTTCTTTAAATTAAAATAATTATACCGTAATGTTTTAAGTGCTGAACGGAAAATCTAAGGAGAAACCGACATCACCTGTATACAAAACTACCGACATTTTCGGCCAGTTAAAACGGGCACGAAGACTTTTCATTAGGTTAAACCAAACATTAGTTATTACTATTCATTCAGAAAACATCCATTACAACCTAAACGAAGCATGAAAGAGAACCGTTGAGTCTTGTAACTGCGTAATTCGAATATTCCAGACAGAAGGACTCACGTGTTTACACCAACAGTCACGCGAGCCGAGGAACCTACCACAAGCCCGATAACGATGTAAATAAAACAAATTCCAACAGATCGAAATGTCTTCAGTTCGGCGCTTTATGTAGGCCTATAGTTTTCATAACGGTTCTGAATCTGTGAACTCGGTTTTAATTTTATCTTTAAATTATTGTACTCGACAGCTGTGCAGTGTAGATGACGCAATCTATACAATATAGCGCGTTTTCGTGTGTGACTATTATTATCCTGACAAATTAGGATATTTTTCTTAAATCGAGTATATATTTAAAAAATGTCGAACTGGACGAGTTTTACTCGCAAACCAAGGATTGCACTAAAATTATAGACTATTAATAAACACAATTCTAGATAACACGAACTATCAAAAGTAAAACAATAACCACTAAGGTAATAAATAACTAATGTAACTGAATTACCATAGTATAAAGGGTATGAATGCAAATCATAAAGGCCTACGGTATTTTTTCATAAATTTATTAAAAAAAGTAACACCTCTGTTTTTTTTTTCAGCTTTTTTGATAACTTATGAAAACATTAAAAGTAGACCATATGCCTAGCTAGGCGTCTTTTCAAAATTAACGAGGATAAGGATTTAGCAACATTTTTGAAAATATATCAAAGGCCATGGATCAAAAACAAAAATGGCACTGCAATTTTTAAAGTGTTCTACATATGGGTGTAAAATTAATTAATTAATACCCTTCCTTCCACTATTCACAAAAATATAAATAATTTGAAAACATTAAAATAAAGAAGTAGCCTATTTTCTGGAGAAGTCGTATTATAGTTAGCCTATAATGATTTTTTGTATTTTCTAAGTTAAATGTGTATTGTTGTGTGAGTATACTGGTACAAATAATTTAGATTTGTTGTATCATCTGTGTTTGTTGTTAAGTTATTATTGGCATTACAATTATTTAGATACTGTATGTATACAATAACCACAAATTTGTTAAAGATGTAATGTTGTCGTCCCTATGTTATATAAAAAACCTCAATAATAAATGATTATGATTACAGTAATATGAGGGTAACTAAGTTAACTTATATGCCAATTTTAATATTGACACTTTCAACAGTTCCTGAGCAATTTGAGTGTAATAGGTAAAGAGCCTAAGTCAGTATTTACATAAAGAAATTGCAATGCTTAATATGTAGACTATTTATTTAATTAAAATTATTATCATCGGTAAAACATGATGTGTAATAATAGTTTCAGCTTAAAGTAGGTACCGGTACCTCAATAAAAATACTGTAATGTGAAAAGTGTAAAGTTATATCCTACTGCTTTCAGTTTGTATTTTTATTTAAAACTTCAATTTTAATTATGAATTTGTGACAAAAACATACAAATTTACAGTTACCGGTATTTAAAAAATTAATCAATTTTTAATGTCTAAATTCTGCAGAAAATTAAATGTAGGTAGCCTATCTAGAGTAGGCCTAATCATATTTTATTTTAGGGTGTTTTGAGGAATGTTTGTAAATGTGTGTTTGTTTGAAAGTGAAAAGTGTGTTTATGTATATCATAGCCTATAGTGCAGCATAATTTACCTTTAGTTTAGGAGATAAATGTGAATATTTTTAATTCTGTTTTTGTACATGTATGTTTTAGAAGTAATTATTATTTTATAGTTTTTGTTTGTTTATTAATTACGGTATTGTTTGTATTGTGAATTTTTATGTAAGCCTATTATTAAATTTTGAAATATTTTGAAGTGGAAGAGAAGACCGAATGGTCCTAACTTCGCCTCAATAATAAAGATTGTCATTGTCATTATTATTATTATTAATAATATTTAGTTCTATTTTTACTAAAATGCATTCTTTAATCCTCGCAATACTATTACTGCAGATTCATATCAGCATTTAAATAAATTTATAAAAAAGAAAATAGGCTATATTATTACACTAGTAGCCTACTAGAAATTTCACTTTTTAAATCTTATGCTTTTACAAGCCAATCTACAGTATGTACCTCCATTAGGCCTACATTAGACCTAAATTATTAAATTATACCAGGAGAAACTTTGACTCTTAATAATTTAAAAACATATATATTGATCACAATCTGAATTTGAGATTCAACCATTTATTAGAATGTATTTTTAAATTTGCTGTAATTTATACCCCAGATTCCATTAAATATTTATTTGTTAAGCCTCGAAAAACATTGAAATGTGTTTAACTTATTGTTAGACTAATTTATATTTCAGTCCAAAACCTAAAGTTAAATTATCCCTTGCTCTAATTTTTCAAAAAAACCCTACGTAGAATTCACATTTGTATGTAATAAACCAAACTATTTGTTTATGCCTATAGTGTTTATGTGTACCTACAATATGAATAATTTTTTCAGCAATTAATAGGCCTATACGTTAGCCGACTTTATAATTTCAATGAATGTCAACAAACTGTCTTTATGTTGTGTAGGCCTAATAAGGTTAGAAATTTCCTATGTACAAATATATGTTTATATTCAAAATAAACTAACACAATAATGTAGGCTATAATATTTCAAATTCAAAATTTTGGACTAAACCTATTTCTTTGGTCTTTTACACAACATTGTATTTTTCTGACCAACATAAATAGGCCTATATACATGTAGGCCTATCTATTAATATAATAACCTAAAATACCACAGCTATTGAAAAATGAAAAGGAAATAGTTTTACTAAGCTTTTTGTGGTTAGGCCTACCAAATAGAATACAAACAAGTTTTATCAATTTTAGCCTAAATTATTTTGTAAATCATTACCACGAATATTTTTTAACAACAATGTAAGGCAAAGGCACAACAATATTTTTATAAAGGAATAAAAATAATGTAAGATTTTTTGGATAAAATCCTAATCAAAAGTAGCAACATCAAGATTTGATATTGCTAAGCATCTTCACCAAAATGTATTAACAAAAAACAATCCAGCGTAAAATAACATTAATAACCTATGTGTACATACGTCTATTGTTTGCTCACTTCTAAAAAAACACAATTAATATTTATTTTTGCAAACAAATCCAATGCTTACTTGTTCCGTACAATTTCACTTTCTCTCACTTGACCTTGACCGTAAATTCAATACATACAATTTGTAGGTTATATCACCAGAATACCACTTCGTCCACTGCCACCTACGTTTGTTTATGCGATCTAGGAAGCGCGCGATTCGCACTCCATTCAGTACACGAATCGACCGCGTTTCCTTGCGACGATGACTCACTACACATTCGCTTTCCCTTTCAAACCCGAACTGTTATTCCAATTTTTAACAAACAAAACACAACGATTCACACAAAACTTGTCACGTGATCACACTTGAACGTTATGTGTATCGAATACGATATACGTCAAAGTTAAAATACGTTTGCGTTTTGTCGGAAACTGAAAACTAAGAAAAACCCACCCCGTTACAAAAGTGTGAAGGGTGGGGAAGTTTCAAGGTTAACACTCAATTTCAATTGAAAACAAACACTTTCTGAATGAAATTCACTTTGATTATGTATACAACGATTGTATGTAAATTAAATTAACGTAATCACTTGAAACAATAAAAACAATTTACCTTATACGTCCTTCCTCAATGTATCCAACTTAACAACATGTAGCCTGCGCTCTACGCACATCTGATGAAGCTTTTTTGTTTGGATTTTTGCTCGCAGTGCGTGCTAGTTGGGCGAAACGCCACCAGAGCGTATTCGAGTAGCAGGGTGGGGGAAGGGGAGGAACGTTAGCTTATTGCTCGATGGAGGGGAGGGAAAGCTCTTGCAATGTTTATAACACAAAAACCAATCTTCAAACTGTACAATATTTCTATGAAATTATTTTAATAACTACAAAACAAACAAAAACAGTTTCGTCTTTTAAGTTTACTAAACCCTCAAAGGCTTAGGTTTAAATAAAAGAACGTTTTTGTGCTAACTGAATGGCAAATTGGATTCTGGTAAGCATTATAAAATGAAAGAGTTTTGAGAACGTAACAAAGGTAAATTAATTCCTTGGGAACAATGAACGTCGAAAGTAATGCATTAGTAATGATTCCATTTAAAAATTATAAGAATTTTGCGTTTTGCAGTTATGTTGGAGAATGGAAATTTGTTACAAAAATATTCTTCCCTTAGCGAGATGTTTATGATCAACCGTGAATTATTTTACAAAAAAAATAACTCTTTCAGGTTTGCTCTCACTTGTAAATAGGCCCATGAAATGTGCATAATGCATCCTCATTCGTTATGACAACCTAGTCCCTCATTATTTCAAAGAATATGGCAGAATGGACGTTTCTTAACGTTCAGAGATCTTTTTTTATTATTAGACAAAAAGGAAACTATTTAAATAAACGGTACCAGAAACTGGGACATACTTTCTCACAAACATATTTAAAATTATTAAACAGATTCACTGTGACTTCATAATTGTATTAAAGTAGCAGAGATTATACATTAAAGTAGGAGAGTAACGAATAAACATTATTATTATTAGCTAAACGAGATTTTTTAGAAAGATGAGGTTTGTTGCATATGGTAGGGTACCTTAAGAGCTACAAATAAGCTAAATTACATCAAAATCGTTAGAGCCGTTTTTTTACAAAAAAGAATAACTTATTTTTTGGCCAAAAGGGGGTTGTTTTTAAAAATTGTTAAAACCTTTTTTCGTTCATCTATAAAGGCTTAATTGGCATGTTTGGTGCAAATTTGTTCAAAATCGATCGAATAGTTTTCTCTCTAGCTTTGTATACATATAGACAGACAGACAGACATACATACAGACATCTATTAAAGTTGGAGATTAACTAATAAATATTATTATTTTTATCTAGAGAGAAAACTATTCGATCGATTTCGAACAAATTTGCACCAAACACGTCAATTAGGTCTTTATAGATGCACGTAAAAAGGTTTTGAATTTTTTTTAAAACAACCCGCTTTATGGCCAAAAAACTCCCAAAAATCAGTTATTATTATTATTATTAGCTAAACGAGAATTTTTAGAAAGATGCGAGTTTTTTTATATGGTAGGGCACATTAAAAGCTACAAATAAGCCAAATTTGATCAAAATCGTTAGAGCCGTTTTTTTTGTATAAAAAAATAATAACTGATTTTTGGGGGGTTTTTGACCAAAAAGGGGGTTGTTTTTCAAAAATTTTCAAAACCTTTTTTCGTGCATCTATACAGGCCTACTGGACATGTCTGGTGCAAATTTGGTTGAAATCGATCGAATAGTTTTCTCTCTAGCTGTGTATACTTTTATTAAAGTTGGAGATTAACTAATAACTATTATTATTATTATCTAGAGAGAAAACTATTCATTCGATTTCGAAAAAATTTGCACCAAACACGTCAATTAGGTCTTTATAGATGCACGTAGAAATTTTTTGAAAATTTTTGAAAAACAACCCCCTTTATGGCCAAAAAACCCCAAAAATCAGTTATTATTATTATTATTAGCTAAACGAGAATTTTTAGAAAGATGCGGGTTTTTGTATATGGTAGGGCACATTAAAGGCTACAAATAAGCCAAATTTTATCAAAATCGTTAGAGCCGTTTTTTTATCAAAAAATAATAACTGATTTTTTGGTGGTTTTTTGGCCCAAAAGAGGTTGTTTTTCAAAATTGTTCAAAACCCTTTTTCGTGCATCTATACAGGCGTACTGGACATGTCTGGTGCAAATTTGGTTGAAATCGATCGAATAGTTTTCTCTCTAGCTTTGTATACTTTTATTAAAGTTGGAGATTAACTAATAAATATTATTATTATTACTATCTAGAAATAAAACTATTCGATCGATTTCAAACAAATTTGCACCAAACACGTCAATTAGGTCTGTATAGATGCACGTAAAAAGGTTTTGAAAATTGTTTAAAAATTGTTTTCTCTCTAGCTTTGTATACATACAGACATACATACAGACATACAGACATACATTTTGTAAAAACCACTTTTTTGGACTCAGGGGGTCCCAAAACGGATATTTCCACAAAAATCTCAAGCTCGATTTTTTTTGCGATCACTATACTTTCTCTATACTATACTATAGTGAGAAAGTAAAATTAATAAACGATTTGAATTTATGACGTTTTGAACAGCCGTCCCACTTGTACATTTTAAGAACAGCTGATTTTGGTGATCAGCTGTTATGGTAATTCTTCTTACATTGTGTTAACCTTGTTAGCCGCATTTCACTGGCAAGAATTAATCAGTTGTAAACCGGGTGTAATCCGAAGTGTGTGTGACGACTGATTGCCAATAAATTTAACATTTTTTTTTTAATTTGTTCTGTTTTAACCAGAATAGAAATAATAAAAGAGAATTGGTCTTATTTATTACTAGAACGGAAACTTGAAAATGGCTGAATCTATTAACTACAATCTACTAATGTGTTCTCTATACTAGAGGGCTCCGCCTCCAGCTCGCTTCGCTCGCCAACCTCCTCGGTGACTCGCGACGAAGCAAATGCAAACAGGTTATTTTATATAAATAGATCCTACTATTAAATTCTAATATGTCTTATATATTTTAATTAGGATGTAACATAGTGGTTTCTTATTTTTAAATTCCTTAATTTATTAAGGGTTTATTCTCTGGTTTTAAGGAATTATAACAATCAACATTTTTACTACATTTTCACCCCTTAGCAGCACGCGACAAAATGTCAATCTATGATACTTTTTTATGTATGCTGTAAGAAATAAATGTACAAATTTTCAGCTCACTAACTTTGAGAAAAATATAACAATTAGTTTTTATTGTTTAGGGGTTGTTATTGCATGTTCACCCCTTAGCAGCACGCGACAAAAGTAGCTTTCTTTTCTATGTATCTTGCAAGAAATAAATGTTCAAAATTGCAGCTCTCTAGCTTTGAGGAAAGTACAACAATTAATATTTAGGGGTTGTTTTAACCCTTGAATCAAAACTAGTTCTAGCCTATGTTACTCAAGGATAGTGTAGCTTTTTATTAGTAAAACTATTTTTTCAATCGGTTCAGTAGTTCCAGAGATTACCTCCTACATACAAACAAATAAACAAACAAAATAACCCGAAAGTAAATAATGGTAAATAATGTTAAATGTTCAAATCAAATTATTTCGTATATTTTATAACAGCAGTTATAATAAAGATCAAAAGAACCAGCAAGGCTCAGGTCTACACTTTTAATAAAAACCTAACCTAAAAGTTTGAAATACAAAATAGATGCTTCAAAGTGTGAAATCAGGTGTTAGTGGAAATATTAGAGCAAACAGCTGTTTTATCTGTTATTTTATTCAATTGGTTGCAATGGTAATTCATCAGTCTAGACTTAACCTAAGAATTTTCCACGACTAAATTTACAAATATTGAAATACAAAATGTTTTTATCAAAATGAATTATAGCCTATGTTACTCAGGAATAGTGAAGATTTTTATTAGTGAAACTATTTTTTCAATCGGTTCAGTAGTTCCTCAGATTACCCCCTTCATACATACAAACAAACTTTACCTCTTTATAATATTAGTATAGACTAGTAATAATAGTTCACTACGGCATGTTAAATAAACATAGGCCTAACCTAAAAACAAAACTTTACAGTTGTCTTGCCAAATTAGCTGATTTATTAGTAAAAATTTTACTTTAAAAGAAATGAACTAATATTTCTACAATTAATTCCTTTTTTAATGTGGATCAGACATTACCGTAACAAGAACCAAAACATTGTGTTAATAGATTGTCGAAGTAGGCCTACTTATAAATTGATTACGTCTATGTTGTATCTTACTTCTAAATGGACCTACGCACGGTAACTAGAACTAGTTACCGTGGACCTACGAAAGGCCGCAGCCAGGAAAATTTTTCGGGGGGATCAGGTCAGAACCGGGAATTTGAATTTAAACCCTTTTAACACGTTCACTGCTAAGGACGCACATGTGAGCTTGACACTGAACACTATGCACAGTGCATTGCACTCCAACCCCCGTACTGGGAGAATTTTCAATAGACAGAGCATTGCGTCAATTTTAAGCCTGTGTTACGGGAGTAATTAATAAATATTATTATTATTAGCTCAATTAGAATTTTAAGAAAGATGCGGTTTTTTGCATATGGTAGGGTACATTAAGGGCTACAAATAAGCCAAATTACATCAAAATCGTTAGAGCAGTTTTTTTATAAAAAAATTATAACCGATTTTTTGGCGGTTTTTGGCCAAAAAGGGGGTTGTTTTTCCAAAAATTTTCAAAACCTTTTTCGTGCCTAATTTGCTTTGCTTGGTGCAAATTTTTTCGAAATCGATCGAATAGTTTTCTCTCTAGCTGTGTATACATACAGACACACATTTTGTAAAAACCCCTTTTTTTTACTCAGGGGGTCCCAAAACGGATATTTCCACAAAAATCTCAACATCGGTTTTTTTGCGATCACTATACTTTCTCTATACTACAGTCTAGTAAAGTGAGAAAGTAAAATTGATGTGTCTGTCTGCGATTTCAAAATATAAGCTGTTTTATAAGCCCATATGGTTATTCACACATTACTAAACATTAACACAAATGTATAAATTTGTTGTCTGTCTGTTTGTTTGACCGTGCTAATTTACGGAATAGCTGAATCGATATTGATGAAACTTTCATAAAACGTAGAGGAATTTTCAGACAATATTTTAGGCTACTTTTTATTCCAAAAATATTAAAAATTTAAGTTGAAAAATTGATAAAAATTTAAAATTAATGGACAAAATTGGGGATTTTGTGGACAAATTATGGGGATATTTCGATCTATAGCTTACATTATGTGCAGGTCACAGCTTAGTTCCAAGTGCCTCTGTCCTAATCAATCTTCATTTCCGTAAAAATTCCTATTAGAAAATTCAAAATTTATGAACATAATAAGGGATTTTGTGATTTGCATTGGCATCACCAAATGCCACCGCAGGGGTTAGCGAGCAGGGACAGAGCCAAGCTATGGATCAGCGGAAAGCTACGTTACTAATTTTGTTTGATTTTTCAAAAGCGTTTGATTGTGGTTATCATCCATTGTTATTGGCTAAACTGATGCAGATGGGATTTACAGACGAATCTGTTAAATGGTTTGAGTCCTATTTGTCTGGAAGATGCCAGTGTGTTAAATCTGGTGAGAGGTCGTCTTCCTGGGAAAGTATTTGTAGGGGGGATACCCCAGGGTTCTGTCCTTGGTCCTTTATTATTTGGCATTTATATAAATGATATTTATAACGTACTAAACTATTCGAGGTTTCATTTATATGCTGACGATTTGCAAGTGTGTACTCATTCTTATATCTCAGAGATGGATAAGGCAATAGATACAATAAATGTTGATATTAATGCTATCGATGATTGGGCTGTTAGGCATGGTTTAACGTTAAATCACAATAAAACTAAGTCTATATATGTATCTGTTCTAAAAGACTCGCAAATAAAATTGATTTAAGTAGTGGGCCGAAAATTTTAATAAAAGGCAATTATTTGCCTTATTGTTGTAAAGTAAAAAATCTTGGTCTCACTATAAACAATACTCTAAGCTGGACAGACCATGTTATTGACACGTACAATAAAGTGTTCGCTGGCATGCACACTTTGAAGAAAGTAAAAGATGGCTTGCCGTATAATGCAGCTGGTGAAAACATTAATTTTTCCTTATTTTAACTATTGTGATACTGCTATCAATGACATGACTATGGAATTAGCTAACAAACTTAAGCGTGCTGAAAATTATTGTTTACGGTTAATTTTTGACTTAAAACGTGACGAACATGTGACGAACATGTGACAAAATATTATAAACAAATTTCAATTCTAAAACTTAGTTTTTTTCGAAATTATCATATTTTGTTGTTATTGCACGCTATTCTGCTCACTGGATTGCCTCGCTATCCGGCAGAAAGGTTTGTCTTTAGCTCACATGTAAATGCTACCGACACACGACGAGGAGCTTCATTATTACTTATACCCAGGCACAGAACTGAGATATTTAATAAATCTTTCACTGTGATGGCATGTAGGCTATGGAACTCATTGCCGGAGAGTTTAAAATGCATCAATGACCGTGTTCAGTTCAAGAAGGCTTTGGGTTGTTGGTTCTGCGACAGTTTTGGGTAGTTTCGGGCGCTCGGGTGGGATTTGAGGCATGTTCTTGAATGTGTGTGTGTATGAGAGTGTAAGTGTGTTTATGTATTATAGTGTAGAATAATTATCTTTTAGTTTTATTTTACTTAGTAGACAAATGTGTATATTTTTAGTTTTTATTCGTTATGTTTTAGGAGTAATTATTATTCGTAGTTTTGTTTATGTATTCATTTTTATTTGTAATATGAATTTTTATGTATTTGTGTATTTTTTGTTTCGAGGTTAAGTGGAAGAGAGGACCTAATGGTCCTAACTTCGCCTCAATAAATAAAGATAATATGATATGATATAAGATATGAGCCCCTATATATCTATATATAAGCAGCTTAGTCCTGACTGACAGACATAGAATCAACGTGAGCAAAAACTACTTACGGATAAAAATACGCAAATTTAAAGGTGTATTATTTTGGGTTATCGACGCACACTGAGAAACAATTTTGCCAAATTTTACTTTCGCACTATACCATAGTAAAGAGAAAGTATAGTGATAGTAAAAAAACCAATGTTGAGATTTTTTGGAAATATCCGTTATGGGACCCTCCTGAGTCCGAAAAAATAGTTTTTACAAAATGTCTGTCTGTATGTATACAAAGCTAGAGAGAAAACTATTCGATCGATTTCGAACAAATTTGCACCAAACATGTCAATTAATCCTATATAGATGTACGATAAAGGTTTTTGACAAATTTTGAAAAACATCCCCCTTTTTTTACAAAAAACCCAAAAAAATCAGTTATTATTTTTTTATCAAAAAACTGCTCTAACGATTTTGATAAAATTTGGCTTATTTGTAGCTTTTAATGTACCCAACCATATGCAAAAAAACTCATCTTTTTAAAAAAATGACTATAAATAAGCCGAATTTGATCAAAATCGTTAGAGCCGGTTTTTTATTTTAAAAAAGAATAACTGATTTTTGGGGTTTTTGGCCAAAAAAGGAGGTTCTTTTTCAAAAATGTTCAAAACCTTTTTTAGTGCATCTGTGCACGATAACAGGTTTTGAAAATTTAAAAAAAAACTTTTTTGGCAATAAAAAACCTTTTATGCAAAAAACCTCCAAAAAATCGGTTATTATTTCTTTAAATAAAAAACCGGCTCTAACGATTTTGATCAAATTTGGCTTATTTATAGCCCTTAATGTACCCAACCATATGCAAAAAACCGCAAGAAACTGGCACATACATTCTCACAAACATATTTAAATTATTAAACAGATCCACTGTGACTTCATAATTGTATTAAAGTAGGAGAGGGGATACATTAAAGTAGGAGAGTAACTAATAAACGAGAATTTTTACAAAGATGCGTTTTTTCCATATGGTAGGGTACATTAAGGGGTACAAATAAACCATTGTTTTTTTTTTTATAAAAAAATAATAACTTATATTTTGGGGGTTTTTTTGCCAAAAAGGGGGTTGTTTTTCAAAAATTTTCAAAACCTTTTTTCGTGCATCTATACATGCCTAATTGACAGGTTTGGTGCAAATTTGTTTGAAATCGATAGAATAGTTTTCTCTCTAGCTTTGCATACATACAGGCATTTTGTAAAAAAAACACACTTTTTGGACACAGATGGTCCCATAACGGATATTTCCACAAAAATCTCAACATCGATTTTTTTTGCGATCACTATACTTTTCCTATACTATAGTATAGTGAGAAAGTAACTAGAAATTCGTCACGAGTGTCAGTACAACAATATTCGAGTCTGAAATTCATGTAGGGCCTACAGATAAGAGGACAGAGAAGGAATAGTTCAATGCTTGAGTTTGTTTGGTTGTTAGTCTTTTGTATATTTTCAATCCCGTCAGCTGATATAATTCTGATATCAAAATTAATCATTTATACACAGTGATGTTTTGAAAACTTAGGCCACCACCTCTATTATAAAAAAAAAATCACCGTCTGTTTAGAAAACTTATTTTCTATTTACCAAAAAACCCCTTCAACTACCTACCACCTCTTCTCAAAAAATGTATAATGGTCACACACGGCTTGCGATACAGCAAATTGGTGAACTTTAAAAACTAACATTTCCGTGGTAAGAAAATAAAAATCGGCTATTGAATCCGTTCGTTACGCTCAATGTTTTATTTTTATTATTTTATATCATTTAAAAGACGGAATCAGATAAAAACAATTTATAAAACATAAATTTCAGTGGTAATAAAATAAAAATTGCTTGACATATTTTAAATTTAACCGAGAACCGTACCTACCACTTCTACAAGCCACAAGTAAAGAAATTAAACTGAAACTGCAACATGCAATCAAAGGCAAAAATTCTTATTATTAGCGAATTTCCATAGGAAAAATGAGCTATTGCAGTGGCCCTTATGGTAAGACCCAAAGTCGGGAGTAGCAAATGAGCATCGGTCATGGTCCCCAGAACACGTTTTGGGGTGTCATTAAAATTCATATATATATGTGTTCGCACTCTAGCGGTCCCATTTTAAGTCCGATTTGGTCCAAATATGGTACACATGTTGGTTGTCTATGTCACTCGGACGAGTTCGTTAGCAAAAAAAATCCAACAACCAGAAGCACGTTTTTTGACAGGATGTAACTATTTTTTTATATTTTTCCTACGAGAATCAATGTTTTTTAGA
>JAGFPH010005002.1:0-13616 GCA_018207615.1 Philaenus spumarius | reverse complement strand
ATTTATGCTGAGTCTCAGCTTGTTATCTTGAAAATTACCCGATCTAGAGCCACTTGACTTATTAATGGGTTTCTCGATTTTAGGAGTACCGGACCCACCAATTCATTTTAAACAGCTCCAGTTTAGAAAATTTTCAAAATATCAACCTGAAAGTTTTTTTACAAGTTAAATATATATATTCAAACAAGTTCAAGGAGTATAAACCTTTTTAATTATTTACTTTTAAAAGCACAAGTAAATTAAAAAAGTATAATTTTAGACCTTTTTAGATTTTTCATCAAAACGCTTGAGTTGATCAGCTGCAGATTAGTCATTTTTTTAAATATAGTTTTTAAAATAAGTATAGCAAAAAACAATTGTATTTTTAACTTCTGTACCAATTTTTAAATCGATATGTTCAAAAATGTCGAAAATGGAGTCGTTGAATCCAAAAGTGTTATAGTTAAAACGAGATAGGTAAAACAGAAGACTATTTTCAAGCGCCTCGTTTTTAAAAATAACAAGAAAAAAATCGTTCATACTTACTTAGAATATTTATACTGGTGTACTCAACTTGTAAAACAAATTTGGTGTTGATATTCCAAAAATTGACGAAACTGGAATAGATTGAAATTAGTTCGTGGGTCCGGTACTCCTAAAATGGATAATCGAAATCGACTCCTAGATCGGGTCATTTTCAAGATAACAAGCTGAGACTCAGCATAAATTTTTAAAATATATATTTTAACTCCTATGTCAAGTTTCAATTCGATATATTAAAATTCAGCCAATTTAGAATGAGCCAACGCTTCATATATGAATAAGATGTCCCCTTTTAGTGATTTCCCCTGCTGCAAAATACATACCTGCATTTATCGAATTTTTTCCAGACAAACCATTGCTCGGACGAAATAAATACATATGACCTTTTTTGTTGAAAAATACCTCCCCTACACGGTGGTATTTTTTATTTTCCTCTATCTTCATAACAGCTCGAAATATTAAGGATAATCGATTTTTTTTTCGACTTTGGAAAATCGATAGACTGGTAAACTTTTTTTTATGTTAATCTACATACTTTAATGTACTTATAAAAAAAATTCAGCCTTATTGCAAATTACTGGTAGTTGTAACCTATACCGACTGGGCTAGAATATAAAACAGCTTTTTCTAAACTTTTATCAAAATCAGTGACTTGCCGATTGGTGGTTTTGTCTAGTGTAACGCCGTACGCATGCGCATTGGTAGTAAAATAGTTCTCTAAATCTTTCGCCTTGAATGGCAGGAAGTAAATAAACAGAGCTATCAATAGCAAGGCCGAGATAAGGGAAACAAACACACGCAAGATAAGAAAAAACCTGAAGGCTTCTTTCTACCTGCTCAGTGTGGGATCAGAGTAGGTTGGAGTGTATTTTGCTTCGAACAAAATGTTGTTGTTTTTCTACAAAACCTCGGAAAATGCGCGCTAACACGTTCAAGCAAATTTCGTATTTCCCATGCTAGGAGCTGACCTTTTATTAGCGAATTTCCATGGAAAAATGAGCTATTGCAGTGGCCCTTATGGTAAGACAAAGGTCGGGTGTAGCAAATGAGCACCAATCATGGTGCCCAGAACGCGTTTTGGTGTGTCATTAAAACACACATATATATAAGTTTGTGGATATATATGTGTTCGCACTCTAGCGGCCGCATTTTAAGTCCGATTTGGTTAAAATTTGGTACACATGTTGGTTGTCTACGTCGCTCGGACGGATTTTTCCTACGAGAATGAATTTGTTTTTAAGTTTTTTCTACAAAATATAAATGTAGGATGTTATTCTGCACATTTTGTTTTTTACGCGACCTTATAGCTCGCTTGGTTCCCCCAAAATCGATCAAAACGTAAAATACCATAGAAGTACCCGGTTCAAAGCCATGTGGTGGATTCTAGCGTGGGGTTGGCGTGCGAAGCACGCAATGCATTGTGTATTGAAGATACTCCCAATATGCGGATGGCGTGCGAACAATTTTGCAACTATTCAGCACCGTCGCGAGTATAGATCTATTTCCCAAATTGTTGGTTGAAACCCAAAAACATAGGCCTATAAATAAACTTAATTTTTGAAATTTGCTCAACTCACGTCAGCGGTTCAGCTGCGTGGTCGAATTATTTTTTATATTTATAGCCTAAATGAGTAGAAATTACTTTACTTTTATTTTAAAGCGGACGCACATGTGCGTCCATAGTACAAAGGCTTAAATTGGCGTGCGAAGCACGCAATGCATTGTTGAAAACACACCCAACTCGGGGGTTGGCGTGCGAAGCACGCAATGCCCGGTGTATGGAAAATACTCTCATTACGGTGGTTGGCCTCAATTACTCAAACAATTCTCTAGATATGAACTGTTTTGTAGAAAAAACAAAATGGCGTATATCTGAGAAACTAAGCGTTTTCGGGCCTATTATATGAACTTTTGCTCTTATGTCTAGCTGTACAATGACCTATCGACCTATACAATGACCTATTGCCGTATATTTCTGAATCACACTGCAACACAAACACATTTTTAATTGCAACCCAAAACGTGTTCTAGGGATCATGATCGGTGCTCATTTACCACACAAGTCACCACATAACATTTAAACCATTTGTCCTATTTAAATTCGCTAATAATCTATATATATAAAAGCGAAATACCACTCATTCACTCACTCACTCACTCACTCATCACGATTTCTCAAAAACTAACGCACGGATTGGAATGAAATTTGGTATGTAGCTTCTTCTAGGGCCATAAGTGTTCACTAAAAAAGGGTTTTAAAAAATTGGAAATTTTAGGGGAGTTTGGGGGTAAAAATTACTAAATCACGATTTCTCCAAAATTACCGAACAGATTGGAATTAAATTTGGTATGTAGCTTCCTCTAGGGCCATAGGCGCTCGCTAAGAAAGGGTTTGAAAAAATTCGAAATTTTAGGGGGGTTTGGGGGGTAAAAATTACTAAATCACGATTTCTCCAAAATTACCCTTTCCTAAATAGCATAGTCTTTTTTTCAGGACCACAGTAGGATACACACGGGTATTCAACAAACACTTAACAAGGTTACAATTATGTTAAAAAGACTGAAAATACCAATCACCACGGGCAACGCCGTACGGATCAGCTAGTCACATAATATATTTGCAATTAACCAACTCATTGAATATTATGTTTTAAGAAATGTCACGAACTATTACCTTTATTTTAAAATTGTCGATGTCTTCCCATCAACTTAACTACTGTTTATTAGGCCTAATTACATTGTCCATTATTATGTATATTTAATAAAATTTAATAATTTACCTCGAATTAATCAGTTTTTACTTTCTCACTATACTATAGTATAGAGAAAGTATAGTGATCGCCAAAAAAATCGATGTTAAGATTTTTGTGGAAATATCCGTTTTGGGACCCCATGAGTCCAAAAAAGTGGTTTTAAAAAAATGTCTGTCTATATGTATGTATGTATGTATGTATGTGTGTATACAAAGCTAGAGCAAAAAATATTTGATCGATTTCAAACAAATTTGCACCAGACATGTCAAGTAGGCCTGTATAGATGCACGAAAAACGGTTTTGAAACATTTTGAAAAACAATCCCCATTTTGGCAAAAACCCCCCAAAAAATCAGTTATTAAAAACGGATTTAACGATTTTGATAAAATTTGGCCTATTTGTAGCCTTTAATGTACCCTACCATATGCGAAAACCCGCATCTTTCTAAAAATTCTCGTTTAGCTAATAATAATAATAACTGATTTTTTGGGTTTTTTTGGCCATAAAAGGGGTTGTTTTTCAAAACCTTTTTTCGTGCATTTATACAGCCTAATTGACGTGTTTGGTGCAAATTTGTTCGAAATCGATCGAATAGTTTTATCTCTGGCTAATAATAATAATGTGTATTAGTTAATCTCCTAGTTTAAAATCACCTCTCCTACCCCACCTACAATTATGAATCACAGTGGATCTGTTAAATAATTTAAATATGTTTGTGAGAAAGTATATGCCAGTTCCTGTTATCGTTTATTTTCTTTACTTTTACATGTAGAGTGAGCTCCCGATTTTCTATCCGTTTTTTTTTTTTATAATAGAGGTGGTGGCCTAAGTTTTCAAAACATCACTGTGTATAGATGATTAATTTTGATATCAGAATTATATCAGCTGACGGGATTGAAAATATACGAAAGACAAACAACCAAACAAACTCAAGCATTTGAACTATTCCTTCTCCGTCCTCTTATCCGCCCTACATGAATTTCAGCCTCGAATATTGTACTGACACTCGTGACGAATTTCAAGTTATTTTCTCACTATACTATAGTATAGGTAAAGTATAGTGATCGCAAAACAAAATCGATGTTGAGATTTTTGTGGAAATATCCGTTTTGGAACCTCCTGAGTCCAAAAAAGTGGTTTATACAAAATGTCTGTCTGTATGTATGTATGTATACAAAGCTAGAGCGAAAACTATTCGATTGATTTCAAACAAATTTGCACCAGACATGTCAAGTAGGCCTGTATAGATGCACGAAAAACGGTCTTGAAATTTTTTGAAAAACAATCCCCATTTTGGCAAAATTATAATTTTTTTATAAAAAAACTGTTTTAACGATTTTGATCAAATTTTGCCTATTTGTAGCCTTTAATGTACCCTACCATATGCGAAAAACCGCATCTTTCTAAAAATTCTACTTTAGCTAATAATAATAATAACAGATTTTTGGGGGGTTTTTGGCCATAAGGGGGGTTGTTTTTCAAAACCTTTTTTCGTGCATCTATACAGGCCTAATTGACGTGTTTGGTGCAAATTTATTCGAAATCGATCGAATAGTTTTATCTCTGGCTAATAATAATAATTCGACCACGCAGCTGGACCGCTGACGTGAGTGAAGGAAATTTCAAAAATTAAGTTTATTTGCCTATGTTTTAGGGGTTCAACCAACAATTTGGGAACTAGGTCTACTCACGAAGGCGTCGAACAGCTGTCTGTGTGTACGCAATATATTAATAGAATTTGCACCACTTGGCTTTGAACCGGGTACTTCTACGGTATTTTACGTTTTGGTCGATTTTGGGGGAACCAAGCGAGCTATAAGGTCGCGTAAAAAACCAAAATGTGCAGAATAACACCCTACATTTATATTTGTAGAAAAAACTCTAAAAAAATTTCATTTTCGTAGTCAAAATCTCAAAACATAGTTACTTCCGGTCAAAAAACATACTTCCGGTTGTTGGATATTTTTGGCTAACGAACTCGTCTGAGCCACATAGACAACCAAAACGTGTACCAAATTTGGACCAAATCGGACTTAAAATGCGGCCGCTAGAGTGGGAACACTTATATACATATATATGTACATATATGTATGAATTTTAATGACACCCCAAAACGTGTTCTGGGGACCATGATCGGTGCTCATTTGCTACTCCCGACCTTGGGTCTCACCATAAGGGCCACTGCAATAGCTCATTTTTCCTATGGAAATTCGCTAATAATGTTTATTAGTTAATCTCCTAGTTTAAAATCACCTCTCCTACCCCTCCTACAATAACGAAGTCACTGTGAATCTGTTAAATAATTCAAATATGTTTGTGAGAAAGTATGTGCCAGTTCCTGGTACCGTTTATTTGAATTACTGTTTCTTTTTATTGATGCAAACATTTTTAAACCAGTCGATTTTCTCTTGAAATCTCGCACTGAAACAATATATGCATAACCACCATCCTATTAAAAAAGTAAAGTTTCATTCAAGATGGCGGACAACATTTTAAAATTCACCATCAAATAATATGCTGCATCTCAGAAGTTACCACACCTCTCAGTATATCGTTGAAACGGGCAAGACACGGCAAAGCAACGTTTTCTGTTTATATTTTTTTAGAAAATGAAGAACATTTGTTCTAAAAATCGTCTCGGTAGCGAAAAATATAATCTTAAATTATGTCCGTTATAAAATACTAGTAGTTCTGTGAACAGTACACCTCGCTCGTTGAAATAACAAATGTGGTTTTGAGCTTAGGTTAAAAATATTGTGCCAGTAAGGAAGTAAGCAGAAGGCTTAGCCAGTGAAACATTATTTTGCAAATCTCGCTATTCTGGGGTTTCTAGTTCTCGTTTTTTTCTTTTCTTGTGCTTTAACTGCTAAATATTTTCTTTTAGGGGGCATTGCGTTTTATTTAGGTTAATAATGCGTAAGGTAGCTAAAAATATCGCGTTATTGAGAGAAAACATAGAATTAAATATTTACATACTTAAATAACTAAAACTTAACAATGTATTTACAGTTCCATATCATATTCCAATATTAGAAATAACAAAAAAAACAAAACAAACGATGTTAAAGCGTCGTGATAGTGATCTCAACCCATGTACCAACACTTCCCTACATGACGCTGTCCAACGGTCATTTTTTGTATGTCCTTTATCGCCGCGGGGTTTCTTTTGTTTCATCTCATTTTGTAATTTAAGTAAAGCTAAGTCAAACACTTTTATAAAATAATAATTTACAAGTATACACTTCAAATCTTTGATTTATCCTCTACACTTTCTTGTAATAAGATGTCATTTTGGGCAAAGGATATATTCCTAAATTACTATTCAAAACAGGCCTAGTTTTGTTAGCAGTCTTGTAGTAGGAACATAAAAACTGGTGTTTTCAAAATAAGAAATTTGAAATTGATAAATATTTTTATACGGTTCTTTTTAGAACTAAATTACAAAACTTTTTACATTTATTACAAAAATTACAACAATTTTTTAGTACTTTTTATGTAGGCCTAAAGTTGAACTTTTTCCTTTCTTTACTGAACATACTTGTTTTTTGAGCTAATAACTTTGTTAATATTACTTCAATCATTTTTTTACTGGCATATACGAATTCTTTGAACTTTTATCTACAACAAAGCTATGGAACACTTTTGAATTGGTTTAGAATAAACGTATAAAAACATGGTTGAAATACAAAAACTTGGACGATTTTGAACAAATTTGAAGTTTAGGGCCATTTTGTGAGCTTACCGTTAGAGATACGGAAAAAAATCAAGAATACAATTTTGTTGAAAATCTAATTTTCTACCTGCATAATGTTATTAGTTTTTAAATTCGACTTACGGTTAAGTCACAAACTGGCTTTAGAAAAAAGCTTACACTGAGAGAAACGGTCCGGCCGCCATTGTTATTTTATTTAAGGGGTTAAAAATGAAAAATGGAAAAAACCGTATATATACATGGCTCGGCCTAGGAATAAGGAGCACTCATGCAAAAAATCATCAAAATCGGTCAAGGCGTTTGGCCATAATCATGAGACAGACACACAGACGAAATGCCGAACGGTAGAGCTAACGGAGACCTCACTTCGCTCGATCAATAAAGACAGAAAATAAACTTTAGTTATAAAATAATTCGATCACGCAGCTGAACCGCTGACGTAAGTTTAGCGAATTTACAAAATTAAATTTTTATAATTTAGGGTTGCAACCAACAATTTTAAAAATTGGTCAACTCGCGAAAGTGCTAAATAGCTGATGGCTGTGCGTACGAAATATATTGCTTAAATTTGTACCTAAGCCTCCAGCTTCGACTCACGCGCTGCTTCGTTCCACTCGCAGTGGTAAAACTAGTTTTGCGAGTTTGCACATCGACCTTGCGGCGTCGGCTTATGGACTGATTCGCTCGCAGCGTACAAACTCGGCCGTTGGGTCTCGGATCAGAAGGTACAAGGTAAAATCGCCCACGTGGATTTGAACCGGGTACTTTTATAATATTTTACGTTTTGGTCAATTTTGGGGGAACCAAGCGAGCCAAAAAATGAACCGCGTAAAAAAAATGTGCAGAATAATGTCCTACATTTATTGTTCTAGATAAAACCATAAAAAGTCTCATTCTTGTACGAAAAATCTCACAAAGTACTTTAGTTTGGTCAAAAACTTTACATCCAGTGTTGGATTTTTTTAAATAACGAACTCGTTCGAGCGACCAACGAGTGTACCAAATTTATATCAAATCGGACCTAAAATGCGGCCGTTATTAGAGTGCGAACACATGTATACAAATATACAGGGTGATTCACGAAGATATGCAGAAACTTCGGGAGCTCATTCTGCATGTAAAAGTAAGGAACAAAAGTTACACAAACATAGGCAATTTAAAGATTTCGCCCATAATTTAGTACCCTGGGTGAAATGAAGACTTGTTGGAATTCTTTGAACGTAAATTAAGTGGAAAAATCTGCGGTTTCTTATAGTTTTTGTCCCGAAAAATCCAATGAAACATGTCGTATTTCCCTTGGTTTTTAAGATTATCCCACGTGGAACCTAAAAAAAGGGGATCGAGAAACAACTTTTTTACGTTTGACCTACAAAAACTTTGTTGAATTAGGTTAGACTTATACCATTTTAAAACAAAACTTGTAGAACATTTAATTCTGAACAAAACTGCACAAATAAAGTATACAGAAACTGAATTGATGTTTGATTAAATTAACTTTTATTCAGAAAAGTGCAAACTAAAATTGAACTGAAAAATGTTACTCTAAACCTATTCAATAAAATTACAGTGAATTCTCAAAAATGTTTCCATCAACTTCAATGCATTTTTCGCTAACGAAGCATTTCCGGACCTATGTTTATATATCTTTTTACTTTCTCACTATACTATAGTATAGAGAAAGTATAGTGATCGCAAAAATAATCTATGTTGAGATTTTTGTGGAAATATCCGTTTTGGGAACCCCTGAGTCCAAAAAAGTGGTTTTTACAAAATGTCTGTCTGTATGTATACAAAGCTAGAGCGAAAACTATTCGATCGATTTCAAACAAATTTGCACCAGACATGTCAAGTAGGACTGTGTAGATGCACGAAAAACGGGTTTGCCAAAAAAATCACCAAAAATCACTTATTATTTTTTTATAAAAAAACGGCTTGAACGATTTTGATCAAATTTGGCTTATGTGTAGCCCTAATGTACCCTACCTTATGCAGAAAACCGTATCTTTCTAAAAATTCTTGTTTAGCTAATAATAATAATAACTGATTTTTTGAGTTTTTTTGGTCAAAAAGGGGGTTGTTTTTCAAAAGTTTTAAAAACGTTTTTTCGTGCATCTTTACAAACCTAATAGATGTTTTTTCTGAAAATTTTTTCGTAATCGATCGAATAGTTTCTCTCTAGCTAATAATAATAATATATATTAGTTAATCTCCTACTTTCATATCACCTCTCCTACCCCACCTACAATTATGAAGTCACAATGAATCTGTTTAATAATTGAAATGTGTTTGTGAGAAAGTATGAGCCAGTTCCTTGTACCGCTTATTTTCTTTACTTTTACATGTATATCTGCATATCTTCGTGAATCACCTTGTACATCAAATGTTTAATGACACCACAAACTGTGGACCATGATCAGTGCTCATTTAATACTCCCAACCTTAGGTCTCACCATAAGGTCATAGGAATCATTCCATAGGAATCATTCCTATGGAAATTCGCTAATTAGTGAACTGTAACAGACAGGGATTTCCGAGATACAACCCGAAAAAAACTGTGTTTTACATTATTTATTGCATAAAATATGTAATACGTTTCTAGCCAGACCTAACCTAACCTAACCGTTCTTTGATTCCATTTGTAGAGCAAACATCTCGTCCGTGAACAGTTGCTAGAGCCAGCTGCTACGAGGCAGCCTAAATAAACACGACAGCTGACTGAATTTCATCCTAAGTAATGGCGGAATAATCTCTGCTCTGCTCGACGTGTCTTACAAGTGTAGAGACATATTACGCTATCAAGAAAACGTCAAATTTCTCTGATCAAAGATCTTTCATCGAAGAAATTTGACGATTCTTTGACACGTTTTAAACTTTGACAAAGATTTTCAAATAAGAATAAAATAACTAACAGATTAATAGTATATTTTTAAGTAACTTCCTAACCTCAAAATATAAGTCTTCATATTATATTCCTTTCCTTTTATTAGCGAATTTCCATAGGAAAAATGAGCTATTGCAGTGACTCTTATGGTAAGACCCAAGGTCGGGAGTAGCAAATGAGCACCGATCATGGTCCCCAGAAAACGTTTTGGGGTGTCATTAAAATCATATATATATATATATGTGTTCGCACTCAAGCGGCCGCATTTTAAGTCCGATTTGGTACACGTGTTAGTTGTCTACGTCGCTTGGACGAGTTCGTTAGCAAAAATATCCAACAATCGTAAGCACGTTTTTTGACTGGAAGTAACTATTTTTTTAGATTTGTCCTACGAGAATGAATTTGTTTTTGAGTTTTTTCTACAATTTGCTCTAATATTTCTATTAACAGCTGATTTCAAAGTTTGAAGTAATTATTTGTATTTATAACTTTTAGTTTAGGTTTTTATTAAAGTGTAGACCTGAGCCTAGCTGGTTCTTTTAACTTTTATTATAACTGCTGTTATAAAATATACGAAGTAATTTGATTTAAACATTTAACATTATTTACCTTCTTAGGTTTGGGGTTATTATTAATCCTACACTTTTATTATAAAGACGACATATCATGATTATGTGTATAGAACGTTCCAACGGGGTTGGCGTGCGGAGCACGCAGGGGTTTCCCTTAGTAATTAATATAAGAAAAGTTAAAGCGCACATTAAAAATTAAATAAAATGTATTATAAGCGTCCAGTTGTTGTCTTCTTTTTTATCCATCTTTAAACCAAACTTTTCTATTTTTGCGTCGTCGTTTTTTAATTAAAATGCACGATACTACGACTGCTGCAGCACGAAGTTTGTTCGTAGTGTTTTGTAAAGGACTGAATAAATTGTAAAGTGTACAAATAAAAGAGTCGCGAACTGCAGTGTGGACTCGTCACACACTAGAAGTGCGACATCGAGTTTGAGACACTGATCTAGACATTAAAATTGCTTGCCGTGTGACACCTCTGACATTAGTGTCGCCGTGTATACGAGCCTTTATAGTGAAGAAATTATTAATCGAATATGTTATACGAAGATGTACGAATGTTTCCGAAGCTAAACGAATAGGTATATATTCTTTAAATTTATATAAACTAATAAAATTATAAAATATAATAAACTATATTTATAACTATATTTATAAACTATATTTATTTAATATAAAATAAACCAAAGTTTTATGAATATTTTGTAAAATAACTGGCTATTGGATTTTTCTTACCAAATCTTAGTTTTTGTTGTAGTGATAACTTTCTAAATTATTAGTTATTTGGGAAATAAGGCCGAGTCCAAACTTTCTCTGAAGTATACAGGGTGATTCACGAAGTTATCCCCACACTTATACAGCTCATTCTACTAGTAAAAATAATGAAAAAAGTTCATATAAACATAGGTCCGAAAACGCTTCATTTTCCAGATATCCGCCATTTTGTTTTTTGTACAAAATAATTCATATCTAGAGAACGGTTTGACTGATTGAATTCAAACTGGGCATGAAGTTTAACCTAACAATGATATACCTCAAAAAAAAAATAAACGATTAAATCCAATCATGCGTTTCAAAATTGCGGCTGTTTGAAAATTTCAAACCTAAATTACTCAAAACCGTACATTTTAACGACAAATGTCAAGACACCTTTTTTGTAGCCCTTTTAATTCCCTATCGGATGGTGTAACTGTCAAAACAATCGGATGAAGGATAACAGTTAATGGATGGAACGTTCTATACACGTAATCATGATCATGTTGTCTTTATAATGAAAGTGTAGGGGTAATAATAACCCCAAAGCTAAGAAGGTAAATAATATTAAATGTTTAAATCAAATTACTTCGTATATTTTATAACAGCAGTTATAATAAAAGTTAAAAGAACCAGCAAGGCTCAGGTCTACACTTTAATAAAAACCTAACCTAAAAGTTAGAAGTACAAATAATTGCTTCAAACTTTGAAATCAGATGTTAATGGAAATATTAGACCAAACAGCTGTTTTAGCTGTTATTTTATACAATCGGTTGCTATGGTAATGAATGTAAATACATTTTAGAAATATTTTTTGTTGATTCATCAGTCTAACCTAACCTAAGAATTTTTTCCGACTAAATTTACAAATAAACGGTACCAGGAACTGGCACATACTTTCTCACAAACATATTTAAATTATTAAACCGATTCACTGTGACTTGTAGGATGGGGTAAGAGAGGTGATTTTTTATTAAAGTTGGAGATTACCTAATAAATATTATTATTAATATTATTATCTAGAGAGAAAACTATTCGATCGATTTCAAACAAATTTGCACCAAACACGTCAATTAGGTCTTTATAGATGCAGGAAAAAAAGTTTTGAAAAATTTTGAAAAACAACCCCCTTTATGGCCAAAAAACCCCCAAAAATCTGTTATTATTATTATTATTAGCTAAACGAGAATTTTTAGAAAGATTCTGTTTTTTGCATATGGTAGGGCACATTCAAGGCTACAAATAAGCCAAATTTTATCAAAATCGTTAAAGCCGTTTTTTTATAAAAAAATAATAACTGATTTTTTGGGGGTTTTTTGGCCAAAAAAAGGTTGTTTTTCAAAAAAATTCGAAACCCTTTTTCGTGCATCTATAAAGGCCTACTTGACATGTCTGGTGCAAATTTGGTTGAAATAGTTTTCTCTCTAGCTTTGTATACATACAGACATACATACAGACAGACATTTTGTAAAAAACACATTTTTGGACTCAGGGGGTCCCAAAACGGATATTTCCACAAAAATCTCAACATCGATTTTGTTTGCGATCACTATACTTTCTCTATACTATAGTAGGCCTATAGTGAGAAAGTAATATCAAAATAATTTTTTTTTTCAAAATGAATTATAGCCTTTGTATGCTCCTGGATTATTGTCACTCAAGGATCGTGTAGCTTTTTATTAGTAAAACTATTTTTTCAATCGGTTCAGTAGTTCCAAAGATTACCTCCTACATACAAACAAACAAACAAAAAAACTAAAAAACAAACAATTTACCTCTTTTTATTATTAGTATAGATTTTACTGGTTTCTTATATTGTGTAGTTTTCTGTATACTTCTGATTCGTTTGTATTAAATTGCACAGGCAAATTTTCCAAAGCAGCTGTTCTTCTTAAATTGTTTTTATAATCGTAACATTCCAGAGTTCTGGTAGTCCCTAAATATGTAAAATTAATGATTTGGTTTCTTTTTTTTTTTACCACAAACGAGTCGTGTTTTCACCCTCGCTCTAGTGAAAAGTTTCTGATTGCTCGAAACTTGATACACTCGAAGAGACACTCTGATATGACCTGTACACACGACGGACACTTCGACACTGACACAAGTGTCGCAACCGAGTGTCTTGAACAGAGACATCGATGTATACACTCAGTGTCGACACTAAAGTGTCGCCGTGTAGGTATACTAGCCTTAACATTAATAACTTTTAAATAATTTGATCAATGAATATGATTGATCTTTCTTTAGATATATAATCTATTTATATATAAGCGAAATTCCACTCACTCACTCACTGACTCACTCATCACGATTTCTCAAAAATTACCGAACGAATTGAAATGAAATTTGGTATGTAGCTTCCTCTAGGGCCATAGGTTCTCACTAACAAAGGGTTTGAAAAAATTCGAAATTTTAGGGGGGG
>JAGFPH010005001.1:55145-106247 GCA_018207615.1 Philaenus spumarius | reverse complement strand
GGGTGTGTGTGTGTGTGTGTGTGTGTGTGTGTGTGTAGAGTCATTGTATTTGGATAACCTTTATTATTCATGATCTATGGTAGAGTGTTCTTCATTGTGAGTTGGGTGTATATTTGTGTTTTGATTTAGTGTATTACTTTAGCAGATGCTGGATTAAAGGAATTGGTCGTAGACGTTTGGTAGGCGGGGGTGCTTCTTCTCTTGAGATTAATCGTAGGTGTTGATATGTTGATTTAGAAGATCGTTGAAAAATTGTGAATGTAAGATTGATAATAAATTGTTTAAGTGTAGAAATTTTGAAAGAATTGCGTATGGTTTCATTTGAAACATACCATGGAGATTGCGATATTTGACGGAGGATGGAGTTCTGGAGGGTTTCAATTTTATTTTGATTAGTTTTAGATGCAAGACTGAACCATGCAGGAGCAGCGTATGAAATTATGGGGCGAATATAAAGTTTGTAAATCATGAGTTTGGTTGAAATGGATAGAGTGCTAGATGAAGAAATGACAGGATAAAGAGCTGATCTGGTGCGTTTTGACGATGAAATTCTGGTGAGTGTATGTTTGTTAAAATTAATTTTGCTGTCCAATGTTACTCCTAGGTATTTAACTTGATTGCTCTATTTAATTTGCTTGTCGTAGACTTCAAGCGGGGCTAGCTTTTTAAGTTTAGTTGAAAATAAAATAGCTTCAGTTTTGTCTGTGTTTAATTTAATTCGCCAACTATGAAACCAGGGAAGTAATGCGTTGATTTGTCTCTGTAGGTAAATTTTGTCATAATTTGCATTTTTATGTTGGACGTAAAAAAGTGAGTCATCAGCATAAAGGCTGAGATGGATGTGAGGCTGGAGAGGAATGTCGTTTGTAAATAGAAGATATAGTAATGGGCCAAGAACTGACCCTTGAGGAACTCTGGAAAGAATTGGCTTTAGGATGGAAGAAGCTCCCTCAGTAGAGATGAAAAATAATCTATTTGTGAGATATGATTTAATTAAGTGAATATATGTTAGTGGGAGATTAGTTTGAAGTAATTTATAAAGTAAACCATTATGCCAAACTTTGTCAAAAGCTTTTGAAATGTCAAATAGGACTGCAGCTGTTATAGATTTGGAATTGAAGCCAGAAGATATTTTGTCAATTAATTGTGAAACTTGTAGAGTTGTAGAATGTTGACTACGGAATCCGAATTGTTCGTTTCGGATTTCAGGAATGATATGGGTTTTTAATTTTGAGAGCAGGATTCGTTCGAAAATCTTTGAAAAGGCAGGCAGAAGAGAGATGGGTCTGTAATTTTCAGGAATAGATGTTTTTTTGTTCGGTTTTAAAATAATTATAATTTTGGCGACTTTCCAGGGAGATGGGAAGTGCTGGAGCTCAATGGATTTGTTGAAGATGTAGGTGAGAAATTCAATAGTGGAAGGAGGCATGTTTTTTATTGAAGTGGCGGTGATGTTGTCAGGGCCTGGAGCTTTTCTATTTTTAAGGCGATCTATAAAACTGATGACATCTGAAGGAGAAGCTGGAATGTAGTCAGGATTGGCAATGGGAATGGATAGGCGAAGATTGACATAATTATTAATATTATCAGTGAAAGTTGAATTTAGAGAAGGATTTGAAGAAAATTGCTTTTCCATAGTTTCGGAAAATATACGTGCTTTATCTTCAGGCAAGTATGATGGTCCATTGGAATCAACAACAGGATGGATTGATTTGTTTTTCCTTAGAAGTGCCTTGTTAAGCTTCCAGAGAGAGTTGTCCGCTTTGGTAACTTCTTCCAGGAAGGATTCCCATCTGTTGTTGCGATGCTTCTGTAGGAGTTCCTTAACTTCTTCCGATTTTCTGTTAAATTTGGCCTTATCAGTTGGATCCTCGTGAATTGCCATCTGCGACGTAATTTCTTCTTTAATTTAATGTTCAAAAGGATGTTAGGTGGGAGAGAGTGAGATTGCGATGATTTGTGAATAATTTGAGACGAGGAGGATAGTGTAATTTGAATATTTGATGTTAGTTTAGTAACTGCATGGTCCAATTGAAGAGGGTTGGTTATATTGTTATAAGAGAGCGCAAGAGTAGAGCGTTGAAGAGTTTCATAGTATTTTCTCCAGTTAGTGATGGTGTAAGTATTAGGTGATGGAGGTTGCGAAATAGGTAAAGGTGTAAGAGTTAGTAAGACAGGTAGGTGGTCAGAGGATAAATCAGAATGATTCGCAGAGTCCCCTATGTGCAAATCAGGTGCAAAACTTAGTTAATGAGAAGTTCTTTTATATAATGTTCTATAGAATGATTAGTTCATACTAAAGACTTATATAATATAATATTTAAAAATGTCCTATATTTATAACATTTTACACTTGCATTTTATATAAAAGTAAGTGTTATGTAAACTTATAGATCGAAATTATGTTTTTATACCAAACATAAGGTTTAAAATGATTACAAAACTATACTAATAATATTATATTGCATTGATAAATAGATTCTTAATAATTGTTGTTTTTGTAAAAGTAACTGTGTATTAAAATGTAAACAAAATATGATTTACTTTTATTGAAAATAAAAAAAATTGAGTTTTACAGACTCTTTTTTGATTTTTTCAGACTCTATTGATTTTGAGACTCGGTCTTTCGACAAGAGTAATTCGCAGATAGCCCGCTATGAGCAAACTAGGTGCAAAACTTGGTTAGTGAGAAGTTGTTTTATTTAAAGTCTTTTAGAAAGATTTGTTAATACAAAAGACTTGTACAATATTATATTTTAAAATGTAATATATTTATAACATTTTACACTATTGAATTTTATATTAAAGTAAGTTTTATGTAAATTTGTAGATCGAAATTATGTTTTTATACCAAACATAAGGTTTAAAATGATTACACAAATAATATTATATTGCATTGATAAATAGATTATTAGGCCCCTAATAATTGTTGTTTTTGTAAAAGTAATTGTGTATTAAATTTTAAATAATATACGATATATTTTGTCAAGACCTCGAAACAAGTCATAAGAATCATCCCACTTAAAGTCACAAGACATACATACAAGATAATGAATATGTTATTATATTTTACATATAAATAAATAATACAATAAAATTTAATTTTATCTATAAGTTCAAACAAAACATTTAAGTTAATGTCCACTGATGTATTATGTATGTTTTTTATTTTATAGATATTTATAGATTCAGTAAAAAATAATAACCACTTAAATAAGTTTAAATTTTAATCGAATTTATGTTTCTGTTTAAATTTTAACTAAACATTCATGAAAATTTTTACTTATTATGTAAGTTAGAAATAACGAATAAATGTTATTCAGTATAACAACTAAATAATGGAGATAGGAATGACATTCTTATCATAATGACCTAAGAGTTTTAAACAATTAAGTCGTAGGATAACCACCAGCCTGAAACTCCCATTACATTTTAATTTAACAATATATAAACCTATACAGATGTATATAAACGTTTTATACTTTAAACCCACAATATTTGTTCGACAAATTATAAAAAATATTCTAGTAAATTCAATCTAAGTAGTTTTCGTTTTTTAGTTAAACATTTTAGCCTTAACTCACAAAACTATGAATTAATTGTTTGTGCAAATTCACGTTTAATTATTTTTGAAAATTACTTTGCAAATAAAGAAACTATGGCCAATTTTAATTTTAAAAATACCTTTCTTATGATTTAATAATAAGCATATATGCCGACGTTTTAATGACGACGTTTTAAGAGGAAGGTAGTTATTGTGGAAAGTAATTAAAAAGTATAAATTATTCCTTAATAAAACATCTATAAAATATTTGATTATTTATTAATTTTTGATTACAACAACTTAAACTCGTCCGAGATATTATAAACTCAATCTAAACTTGAAATGTGTCTTACATTACAAGTTTTGCTACATGGGATATTGTTATTATTCCAATGACATTATTAATACTATGTATGATTAATGCTATTGCCAACATCATGGTAATAATTACATTTAAAACTTTAGATGAGTTAGAGATTTTATATTTATCTCTAAAAATATGCTTTGTTTTTTCTTTAAGTAAGAACATTTGAATTACTATGGATATATAAATATAAACTTTTACCCATTGTAACGTTTTACATAATAAATAACATCAAACAACTTTTAACACTTATAACCCACTTATCCTCTACCATACAAGACACAATTTACATATAAAAATATAAATAAATAACCGTATTACTATATAAGTTAAATATTGATACATAATTTTAATAATGATTTTTCTAAAAACATATTGGATCATTTAAGTGATCTTAATAATTGAAATACTATACAAATTCTGTCGTACTAACTCAAGGATGATGGTATTCAACATTCCTATAGTCTCTGCAATAACAATTGTCGTCTTAATTCTGTTTGATCTGACTTCAAGTGTTTAAAATAAGGAAAGGCTTGAAAACTCTAAGTGATCATTTCAAGAAGACTCTTAATGTTTCAAGGGTTTTACTTTAAACCTTTGCTACTTGAAACAGCAACATTTTATAATTGAGTTTGTTCATTTAAGTAAAGAGGAGGGAAATGCCATTTCGTTGACTTGTAACATTTTGTCAACACAACAAACAATATCGTATTACACTATTATAGAAATTTAAGAAGTGTTATCACACTAAGTGGAATTATGTGCCTTATCAATTTAGCAAACCAAAATTGTAAATACATTGTGAATCAATATAAATTTTGTATTGTTATTTTGGAAACTATTTGTGTCATATTTCTCAGATATTTGAGACTATACAAATAACTTCAGTATTCAACCGTTGAATTGTTTGTAATTTTAGTAAAGGAAGATAGAAGGGACATCTATCTAATTTTATTTTAGCCGAACATGATTGCGTGTCCATTGTGTAAGGTAGAGGTGTGGAGGTCAGATAAGAACAAAATTTAAAGTGTAATTTCCTGGAATCATGCCAAGTGTATAAGCATTAATAATTCGGATACTGACCGAAATAAAGCAAACAAATATCAATGGAAATGTAGTAGTTGTATCAATGTGCATTGAAATAGGTTGTTGATACTGCCGAAGCAAAAGATGCAGATCAAAATATAATCCCCACTTAAAAAAAAAAATAATTTAAAATGCCTTTTTTAAACTATGTTTGTTTTATATGATTTTTAAGTACCTTAAAATGTTTAAGTGTGTGTTTAAGTTCCAGCACTGCTTCAGTTGTCTCGCTGATGATGCAACAGAATGATAGTGGTTCAGTTTGATTTTCAACACTCATATGACTGTTCTTGGAGTAGATGACTCCATCTCTGTCTTGTGAGTGCTTAATTTTTAGTACATGAGAAGGGTTAACAAATAATCAATATTAATATATGAGTCTATGATCACTCATTTTGGTGAAATAATAAATTCAAGATGTGGTGATGATATTGTTGGAGACTGAAGTATTCTGAAAGCTTGTCATTCTGTTAATAGAGCTAAGATTGAAGGTTTTGTTTTGCAATAACATGATCGTATTGGTAAAGCGTCAGATGGAGTAGCTGTTTATGTAAAGAATTCTCTTGTATCTAATATTAATATATTCAACGGATCTTTATTCTAAAAAGCAGGAATTTTTTATTTTTTGAAATTAAAACTTAAAATTGTAAGTTATTGCATGGGGAAGTGTACTGACCTTCCAAAACAGGATACTTGTCTATTGTCGAGAATATATTGGCTTCTTTGTTTGCAGCCTATGGCCATGTAGTAATAATTTTGTTGTAAACATATAAAAATGTAATAATATTTGAAAAATATCGATTAGTAAACTTGTGCTTTAAGTGTGACTTGTCTTTATTATCATTGGTAGCGGAAACGCATCACACTGCTACTTCTCAAACTACTATTGTCTTATACGCCGTTGATATAGTAGATAAAGTTTGTTTAGTGGCCAAATCCTTTACCCTGTAATTATTTTCTGGTTTACAATCTTTTTTACAATCTTGAAAAAATTCATAACATTTATAGATTTTAAGAATTTTTAATCACGATTTATTTATTTCAGATGACGTTGGCGCTAAATGGATTGAAATTGTAAAGTTAAACTATGTAGATTGTAAATTTGATATTTATCAACGGTTTTTAACTGTTTATGTAATAAAAACAGCTGATTGACGTATGACAGATGATTATAAAGTTATTTAAACAATGCATTGTTTAAAAGGAGAAAAGTGGCCATGCATTACGAAAAGAACTAATTTCTCTGTAATTCTTTATCCAACCTTAACAAATAAGGTATCATTGAAAACTACATAAAATTGACTAACTTTTATGTATTCTGCATTTTTTTGTAAAGTTAACGGTTTTCGTAGAATTTGGCATCAAATATTTTAAATGGATCCCATTTTGAAACGGTTAGTGATATTTTAGTATAATAATTTTAAACGAAAATAACTCTGAATAAGATAAACATTTTTGCAAAATCTCAATGCTGTACCTGAAACCGTTTAGGAGTTATGCATTTTTTTGTCAAAGACACATGCAGACAGACAGACGGAAAAATAGGCACCAGAGACCCATGTTCCTAAATGAGACAAAATGTGTTTGTCTTGACCTAAGCAATAACGCTATATACCTTTGTCCAGAGAGTTACGGGACACTCTGTATAATAAACTCAGCCCGATTAGAACTATATGAGTTACTCATTCTCCTTCTCCTTTGCTTTCAGAGGAAAATCGCCAACTTCTGAAAAACAGAGAAGTAGCTAGACGAAAGAACATTTATTTAAAGCTTACGAGCATTTTTTAAACAGCGCCCACTGCGTATATCGCATCTGAACCAATGTAAGTAACATTCGGTTATAGTCGGTGTATAAATGACTCGTCCACCCTGACTTGACGAAAAGAACCAAGAGCTTGGCCATCTCACTGGTTATTCTTAACATGACAAATGTCAGGGCTGGAGTCAAAATAAATAATGTCGACAGTCGTTACATGCCATACATTCGAATCCATCTCGTAAGGTCTGAAGACTGATCACCTTCCGAACCCAGAGATAAGATGAAATAAATCATGCTTTAGAGAGAACTTTATCAAAAGAACATAGCGAGTCCACGTATAGTTAATTTGTAAGTGTTATTTGTTTGTATGTTACATGTTTTGGTGGAGTTATATTGGCCAGATTGTAAACTAGTTAAAGTTTATGTTAGATTTAGTTTTTCTTTAAAAAGGTAAATTTCTTTATGAGTCGGTAAGGCAAACTTAACATGTGTTGTCTCTCAGACTTTGCTTGCTCTTTTTTGCTCAATCGCGACCCCGTCTTTCGCGAGGGTAGACTGTTTTGAGACATATCTCCAATATAAATTGGAATCTATAAATTGAATCTAGCACGTCTTCTAGATTCTGTTAGGATCCACTTGACTGTTCATATTCGACAAGCGGCCATTACGACTGGAACTCCAGTTAGATCTAGCGTGGGTTAAAAATGTGTAACCGTAAATCTCTATACTAAATATGGTCACACCACTAAATAAATGTGATAAGTGATTGTGTGTTAATTAGTTTAAACATAATGTTGAAGGGGCGTGAGCATATTATCATGTCGTTTGCTTAAGTTTTGTTAAACAAAGCAGACCTTCCATTGTGTTATATCCAGTTAAAACTGGTTCAACTTTATTTTAAGACATTATGCAATACATGTAGGGTCTCAAACGGTCCGCTACGAGTTCAAAATTTAATGTGTACTCTGTTTATTGTTTTACTGTCATAAATATTACTAATTAAATTATATATATAATTTAAAAAAATATTCGTAATCACAGGTATAAATTCTGTCTATTTAAAGGTTTTAAGGTGAATATAGCATATTGAGGTTGATTTTTTGTTTATTTGCTTGACAATTTTCTTTGCTCCATTTAAACAAATGATACTAACGTACATCGAAGTTAAACTTTCGCCGTTAAGGGTCGGCTCTAGCTGTCGGCCATGTTGGCTGACACTCCATAAGACCAATGTTAAATCAAAATCCAAATTTTTCCTTTATTTTTTATCGGAAAATTATAAACGATATGTCATTTTAAAGCTATGGTCAATATGCATGCAAATGGCTTTTTAAAAATTAAGAAAAATATTTTGCTTAATATTTATTAACAATTTAAAACATTGATTTTTAATATTTTTTTACGTTGTAACTATTAATTATAGCGAAAAATTACCAAGCCATTCGGATGAAGAATTTTGTCCCCAAGAGTTTGGTATTTTTTTTTAAAACGCTATTTGAATAATTGCGGGTTTTAAATGGATTTAGGATGAGCAATGTCCGCGTAACCTACCGCCGCTATAGGGAGTCGCAGGTTGCTTTCTGTTTTACTAGAGCCGACCCTTAACAAGGTTTGCACATACCCAATAGTTATGTTACAGGTTACAAAGGTAGCGATAAGGGCGATGACTTTAACTTCTCAATCATTTTGTTTGTGCAAGTTAGTTAGAAGTTAGGTAAATAGTTGTCTTTATAATACAAAAACCATTGTATATAATTTATGATTGTTGTTATTGGGTAATTAAGTTAAGTTGACCTAAAATGCTAATTTGTGATACAATGTTAAAACTTATATAAAATTATAAATATGTTTTAGTAAAATTACTTGTGTTAAATGCAATATAGTTTTTAACGTGCATTTGTTTGCAAACGTACTCAATAATATATTAATGCTAATAGAAACATTTATGATATTAGGCACCATAAGTGAAAGTTATTTAATTGCTTTAAAAGTATATTAAATCTTGTGTACAAACCCTATAGTTCTGATCGATTTACACACTAAAACAACATGTTAACGAAATAAAACGCATCGTAATAATAATCATGTAATAATTGAATTCGGTTAAAAATTAAATCATCAGTGCAACTCTTAATATAAAACTACATAGTAATTGTGTGTGTAATTTATACTTGATTAAACATATAGGTGAGGCCTTTAATCTTAAAGACGAAGCAATGAGAACTATAAACTAGTGTAAATTCAACGTTAGTTAATCTCTACAGATTACTTGTGGATCTGAGTGTCTGACCTACATTCATTGTAATGAGAACTCATTATCGACTGAAACTTGAATATTTGCTGACTGTTTGAAACCGTAATAGTGCATTCTGTTTGACATTAATTATAACTAGATTAAATAAGTATTTCCTTCCGTGAAATCTATATAAATTTTGTGGTGTTCAATTAATGTAAACTTGTATTTGTTATTCATTTTCGGTTATTTATTTTGTCTAATAATTTTTTTGTAAGACGATAATACAAAAATTGTAATGTTTTAATTTATTACAATTACTTTCATAATATATTGCTAAACAAAGGGTATTAAGGCGTATCATAATATTGTTTTCAGAATGTCATAGACACAAATTCGTTACTTTATCTTCGGTGGAAATTATACATTTTTTGTTTGTGATTTAATGTTGCACATACTATATTTAGCATTACTTTTATGCAATATAAAGTTTAATTTCTAATAATGATAGAAATTTAAAATTAAGGGTGGAATAACAAGTGTGTTTTCAATTAAAATTTTAAATATTCAACTGATTTTATAAACTAAAATATTTACTAGAAACCCCAATATTTAAAAAATACGTTTTTCATATAAATCGGATATTAAATTGTAGAGTATATCATTAGTTCTCTTTCCTCAATTACAGGTTTTCTACGTACATGTATGAGGTTCTTAGAACTTTCTTAGCAAAACAAGCTTTTTAAGGTAAAATGCTTCAGATAATTTTACTTTTCTTTAAAATACTGATATGTTGTAAACCTTTATAACCTATATATTTATATACTTAACCTATATAAAATATTATAAATATAGAGAATACTTGGAATATAATGTAATATTAACATTTCTCTGATTACTGTTCAACGTAAGAAGATAGGAAAAACGTTTTACTTGGAATTTTTATGCAAACAACTTTAAATTTTACAAGTTTGATAACAATAAAAAAAGCAAATACAATTATTAAATTATTATGTCTCCATATTTTTTTAGTATGTGAAATGTGTTACATTCAAGTATAATACAGTAATAGGAAAACGTTCTGTAAAATTTAAGAGTTGTGTTTTTAGTTTTTTTTTAGTTTTTCTTGCACTTGCTTTATTAAGTTTAACCCTTTTCTTGGCACTGTGTCCTTTTGGATACAGCTTATATAAATATATGTGATTTAATCTGTGCTAAGTTTCATATTTATTTTTTAACTCAGTGCATATCTTTAGATATTTTACTCTATGACAGAAGCCATTTAGAAGGCTTTGAAAAGGTGGGAATTTGTGTGCAGCTGTTTTATAGTGTTGTTGTTATTCAATCTGTTGCCTAGCAACTTCTTCAAGTTTTGGTATTATTTAGAGAGTTTAGGTTAATCCATAAGGATTTTTCATCATAAAAACTTACAAAACACAGTTTTTAGAAGGTAAGTTGACATTCAAATCTTATTTTGTATGTATAATATAATATTTATGAACTAAAATTACAGTGTATCTAAAAAGACACACCGCCAGATTGTTAGTAAAGCACAATTAAAAGGTTATGTATCCTTTTGTTTACATTGCCAAGTAACCAGTATTTATCCTTCTAAAAATCACTGTATCTATTTGTTTACACTGCAAATTTTACAGAATTGCACACTGAACAGTCTTCATGCTTATATTTAGTTTTACACACAGTTATATTTTGTTCTTTTTAAAAGAAAGCTACATGTAATATTGTATTACAATAATGTTTTGTTCTTCTATTTCAGATCATGTTTTCAACACGTGCAGATAAAATAATGGAGCAATGTTCAACTGGACATACCTTGACTAAAAGAGGTTTAAGAGGTAGAATAAAGAAAAAAAAGGTAAATTAACTCCAGGATTTTCAAGAGCTGACAAAATTCTTGCTCTTCTTCCACCATTAGACTCTGAGGGATCAAGTAGCTCTGAAGACGAGGAGGGATCACAATTATTGCATAAAAATGTTAGGCCAAAAAGTAAATCATGTGAGTTGTATTCTATACCAACAGATGATCTGGAAATCACATTGTGCGACATTCATATGGAAATCGATAATTCTGATTTCCAGACTAGTAATATTGTTACTGTTCCGCCCCCAGATGTTGCTCTGGACTTAGCAAATAAATTAGGCCTAAATGATTCAAGCAAAACCACCTATTTCGCAGCAGGCGAATTGGATCTAAATTTATCTGGTATTGCAAACACTGAATTACATGAAGAAGTTTCTCGTATTGAAATAGATAAATTTCTTGATTTAGGAGTATTTGAAGAGATGTTACATTCTAATAGTACTGGAGAAACACTGGCTATAGAAAAACCATCCATAAATTCCCCACTGCATTTTCCAAAAGATGTTTCGACTTGTAGCGATACAAATTCTATAGGGAGCATGTATTCAGTATTATCTGAAGATAATTTATCTTTAAGTGAAAAAAGCAAAGTAGTAATGTCAACTCCTTCTACTAGTTCTAACTGTTCTAAGACACTTTTCATCAAAAAAAGCACTCGATCTACTAATCGTAAGAAAACAAAAACACCTATAAAAAACATACCAAAGAAAATACAAAAAATAAAACAACTAAAATATGACAAGTCAGAAGTTTTTAATTGGGAAAAAAATTCTTTTCAACATAATGTTACTTGTATTGATGAGAGTTGGATCTACAAACCTGAATTACAGACTGAAAACAATGTTCGCAACCCTTTGGAATATTTTTTAGACTTTTTTACTGAAGATGTTTGGGATCTTATAGTAGAAAATACAAATTTGTACAGCACCCAGGCTACAGGTAGTTCTATTGGTGTCAACAAGGCACAAATTCAAAACTTTATTGGCATTGAACTTGCAATGGGGTTGGTGAAGATGTCAGCATACACAGACTATTGGAGTCAGGAGTCTAGATTTGAAAAGATTGCCTCCGTTATGACGTTAAAAAGGTATCAATCTATTCGGAGGTACTTACATTTTGTTGATAATACACTTCAAGATGATGATGACGACAGGTATTTTAAGGTTCGGCCACTAATAAACATTATCCGTAGAAACTTTTTGAACATAGAAGAAGAAAAACACTATAGTATTGATGAGATGATGGTACCTTATAAGGGTGTACGTGCTGGAAGCCGGAGACAATATATCAAAAATAAACCTCATAAATGGGGGTTTAAAATATTTATTCGTGCTGGAATATCTGGAGTAATTTACGATTTTCTTCTATATGGCGGAGAAAACACTTTCCGCCAGTACGAGTTTAGTGAAACAGAAAAACTTATTGGTCAAGGGGGTAAAGTTGTTATAGCTCTGTGCAGGTCAATTGCTGTGAAGCCATGTTCATTTGTTTACTTTGACAATTTTTTTTCTTCGCTGGAACTTTTAGTTTTACTTCGTGAAAAATATGGTATATTTTCCATGGGTACCATAAGAAACAATCGGCTCAGACAATGCCCTCTCTCCTCAGATAAGGAGTTGAAGAAAAAAGGTAGAGGAAGCTTTGATGTTAGTGTTTGCAATGCCAATAAAGTATGTGTAGTCAAATGGTTGGATAACAAGCCAGTATGCCTCGTAAGTACATTTTGTCAAGCAGAGCCTGTAGGGATAGTTAAACGTTTTGAGCCAAAAGTTAAAAGTGAGAAGCAACAAGGTCCTCGATCTAAAGTAAGTGTTCCATGCCCTGACATTGTCAAAAAGTACAATGCTTTCATGGGGGGTGTTGATTTAGCTGACATGCTTATTGCACTATATCGTACTCATTTACGTTCGCATAGGTGGTACCTTGCCATATTTTCGCAAATTATTGACATGTGTGTGTCCAATGCCTGGCTTGTTTATAGGCGAGACTGCAAGAAAGCCAACACTAAGACAACTAATATAATCGCCTTGAAAGCATTCCGGTGGAATATTGCCAATAAGTTGTTGGCCAAAGGTAGAAAGTATTCTATCAACCCTTCAAAAACTGTTTTACAAACAAAGAAAGCAAGCAATGCTATTGACCAAGATCTTCGATTTGACTGCATAGACCACTTTCCTGATATGTGTGAGAAGGGCCGATGCAAATTATGTCAGAAGGGACAGACGAAAATGAAATGTGTAAAATGTGAAGCCAGACTATGCCTTACTCAGGACAGAAATTGTTTCTTTCAGTACCACCACAGGAAGTAACAGTACTTTTAGCAGAGATATACTTGTGTTTCATTTCAATTTACATTTTTAGCTTAGTAAAAAAAATAACTGTATTTTTCTTGATTAGATTCTAAATACAATCTAACCAATGTATTTTTTCCAATGTATTTTTTCTTCGAAGAATGTCATGATTTTTGTAACCTTATATAATTAGTACCTTTGTTCATTCATTTTATATGTAAGTAATACCATTGCATTTCTTAAATTTCTTGTAAATAAAATACTTTATGAACAAATTGCAAGTATTTAATCCGTTATGCTCTTTGAAATGTTTTAGTTTACTCTTGGCAATGTATCCTTTTAGATACTGTGTAAAACTAATGTCAAGTTCAGAGAGCTTGGCGGTGTATCCAAAAAGATACACTTCTTTTTCATCTATTTTTAGTATTTTAAAATGAAAAATATATTTTTTTTACATTTTTTTATTATTCAGGAGGCATAAAATAAACTAAAAAATGCATAAATTGTGAATTTATAAAAAGTTTTTTTTCTTGCCAAGAAAAGGGTTAATATATCGCAAAGTTCGGTCATTTCACAGAAACAATTCTCCTTATTTTAGATTAGATGTCAATACTTTTAATTCCAATATATTATAGTAATCATTTCAAAAACAAAATCGCAAACCATACGATTTCAAAATTCTTTTTCATATCTAAAAGTTTCAAATTATCTTATACAAATTAGACTGTTGTCGATTTTATAAGTTCTACCACCCGTAGATTTTTATATTGTGAAACAATCTGGCATTACTTTTTCTACGACTACATTTTGCTTCAAGTTTGGGCAAATTTCGTTTATAACGCAAACAAGATTTTTGTCTTTTAAATATTTTGCCTCAGATATAATTTGTTAGATCAGCTTACCTTAAAAAACACAAAAATTCCCAAATCCCATGAATGACAAACTCTTCGATTTAAAAATAGCAGATAAATTTTGTTTATATAAACCGAATTAGATATAAAACTTTTACATTGCTTTTTTATAACAATAAATTTTAAATTTTATTGTAAAATCTAGCTTGGTACCAATTTTGATGTAATTAATACTACCTGTGATTTTTACATTGTAAACAACATATATCTGTAATAACTTTATAACTAGTTTCATTTCAAGAAAGGGCAAAGAGCTTTAACTTTTAGATATATGACAAACTTGAATTTGTGTTGTAGTATTTATAACCTAAAAATTCAAAACCCATACAAATTACAAGCCTTTTTTACAATTAAAATTTTTAAAAAGATAAAAAAACTTTATTTGTTTGTATACTGATTTTTATGAGAAATCCGTATATTTTTATATTGCAAACACGAAGGCTTAAGCACTATTGCTATAATTTGTTTTATTAGTTTCAAGATGGCTGCAAAGTTAGTTTCAAAAAAGGTTTTTCCTTTTTAACATATGCTAAATGTTAAATGTTATTCAGTGAACATTAACATCTGAATGTCGTTAGTCAAAGCTCCCTTAAAACGAAATACACTCTAGGTATATACAATTGTTTAAAATGTTAGAAATATCTCCGACAAAATTTACATTTTCTATTTTCTGCTAAATTTAAAAAAACATATAAAACTTATAATTAAGGTTTTTAGAACGCTGTTACAATATGACTAATTTGCTCAAGACATCTCATAATTAACCAATTTGTATATTTATTTCAAAATTATTACTGGTATTTATAGGTAAATATAGCTCATTTACTTAGGCAATTCTGCTATATACGGGATGATAAAAATATAGTTTCCTTCGTTTTATGTTAAAACGAATAATTGAATGTTTACTCTTTGAGAATGTAAAAAAAGCAAACATTTTGAACTGCGTGACAGTATTGACGAAGGTGAATAGCGATAAAATCCTGAATTATTTTAAACTAATACCTCATACAAAACTGTAGGTTTCAGGAGTAATTTTATTTTGGAAATACTGACGACTTCATTATATTGGGGTTTCTTTTCATTTTAAATCAATGTCTAAAACACATACAAAACAATGTTATTATGATAATCATAAGAATTTCCAATCAAAAGGATAAAAATTTAAATCGTTTGCATTAGGTATACAATATAAATAAGCAATTTCCATATATATATATATATATATATATACTACATTTTATTAATTTAAATAGAAAAACATTTCTAAGTGTGAAATACTAAATTGTGGCAGTTGTAGGTAATACATTGAAATAATATTCGCTGAATAGTTCAATTAATTTATAGTCTGCGTTGAACTTACATAGTGCATCCAAGTTGAAACTTGAAATTAAATTAGAAAAAAATGTTAATTAAATATTCTCTCATGAATACCAGGTCTTAGGTGAAAGTGGTGTTTACATTGGATTTATTAATTTAAGTTCTACTTCACGACAAATTACGAATCAAAACTTTTAACAGCGTTTTTACTCTGTCAAGCATTTATGACATTTTATTTTTATGCTTGCCTGCATTATAACTCAAAACTATAATATGAATAAAATAGTTTTTATTGTTTTATAGATGTATTAACACACTTTATGACCAATAAGAAATTGTTTAAATATTTGATTGAATATTTTTACAACTATATTATATAATGGTCTTTTATTTACATGTAAAAGGAATAAGTTTCCTAAATATTTGTAAAACATGAACTATATAATACATGATCCAATAAAGTGAAAGAGCTTATAGTATCTAAGTAAATAGTTTATTTTAAATTGTTTTAACTTTATATTAAGTTACACTATTAGTTCAGGAAATGTTTTTATTCAGACTAACTAAGGCGGTATTATCAGTTTTAAATTATATTTGTATTAATTCAGAGTGTTTCACTCTTGGACGTTAACTATATAAAATTTTATTTTATTATTTCGAAATGTGATTAGGTATGGTTATGACTATTCTGAAAGTGTATTTTTAAGGCAGCACAAATACAGAAGGGAGAAATAACGCCATTTACTTACTATGTTATCAAAACTAATTTTTATTTCCATTTTGACACTTAAAAGAAATAATTAGTTATATAATGCAGCATTGCCTATTTATATAATTGATGAAGTGAAGAACAAAATGCAGCAATATTGAGAAATTCGAAAATATATTCAACAGAAAATATACAAGAATTAAATACATACTATACCGACATAGAGGTATACTAAATCTATGTGTTTAAATTAATATAATTTATAAAAAACGATGTATACTGTCTATATACATTATATAATTATACTCATAAGTGTAACTTTGCTTAAACAAAAAATGGTAAATTTGTATACATATTTTGAAAAATAAAACAAATAAATGATCTAATAATTAAAAAAATAAATATATATATTTACGTATGAAATATAAGACTTTTTTTAAAAATATGCTTCAATAAATATTTTTCTGAAATATAGTTGAGCACCTATAAAATATACAAGGAAATTTGTCTAGGAAGTCGTATACATTTTGTCTAGTCTATGAAAAGTATATAAAATAAACTAACCTAAGTTCGTTGTGCAAAATTTACTAAATAAAAATTACATTTACATTTTGAAATTGTATTAAATAAATTACAATTTTTTATAGTATACAAAATCGAACTTGGATAAGTAGTAATTATTTTGTTCAAAACAAATAACGTCATGAATGTGAACAATTATTTAAAAATTCTGAAAAGGTTTATAATTTTCTTTAAACGCATTACAGTTTATATATACAAAACTTTAAAGTAACTTATAGAATTTTATCATAACACATTTTGCTATAATGCAGTACAACATTATTAGTGGTAATGTGACTTTTAAAACAATTTCTTTATTTGTTATTGTATATTTAGAGTTACTTATTGGATTCCAATATTTTCATAAAAATAAAGTTAAAATACAAGTATATGTGTAAAGTTAGTTCATCAGCGATGATATTACAATCTGTGGACACAGTGTATCAGCGATAATATTTTAATCTAAGGGCACAGTGTAAACACGGTCTACTTGTTGGTTAAGCAAATTTGTGGAGCATCAGTCCACATGAACACACAGTTATAGTTCCTGATAAATAATATATTATAACGGATAGTAAACCAATGCATGATCGGCTCTCCAATAACTCGCACTAGGCTTACTAAGTACAAAGGGTTCATGTACGTGTATAAAACCTAAATGCCTACGTTTGGGTATATGTTCACTGTACTGTACTAATTTGAGTAAATCCATTTTCACTATTATTGTTGTTGTTGTTGTTTGCGTCACCTATATATTTATTTCAAGGTAATATTTATGTTTACTTTGTTAGTTTATTAAAAATATTATTTATATCGTTCCTATTCTATCACTAACCATTATACTAAGATGTTCTATAAATTATTTTAAAATTAAGTTAAAATATCATAAATCTGTTTAATAAATAGTTTTTCATACAAAATGTGTAAATATGAAACCCAAATTGTTGAAGCCCTTCTTTTGTGGGAAAAAAATATTATAATAACACAAATAAGTTTGTTACACTAGTTGCAATACTTTAAGATCAATCAGTTTAAGTACAATTGTCTGCCAATCCTAGCTTAACCGTTTTATTTGAGTTCGTCGACGCGTTTCGGAGTTCCTCCATTCTCAAGAACTACTCCGAATTCATCTGTTTGGGATTCGTCTTTATATACAGTCTAGCCACGGCCCTCCTCCAACTGGTACGGGTCGCCGGAATACTACCCCCCGGAAAACTACCCCCCCAAGCATGTTCCTACGTCATTTTTTGACGTCAGAGATCGGGGGGGGGGGGGCAGTTTTCCAGTCACGCACACCCAAGTTTCGATATAAATAGAATAAAAAAAAAACTAGAGGACTAACCTAAACTGTTTAGTCACAGTATGTTGCCGATAACAGTATAATTGTAGGAACCTGCTTGGGGGGGTAGTTTTCCGGGGGGTAGTATTCCAGCGACCCGCTTTTGCTAGGGGGGGTAGTATTCCAGTCGCGGACACGGCTCCCATATTGGTTAGTTGGCAGATTTCGTGACGTCACGTTTCACCTGGGGGGTAGTTTTACGGGGGGTAGTTTTCCGGGGGTAGTATTCCGCATCCCCACTGGTACTACCTCCGGCTACACGTTCCGATGGCTACACAAACCTACATATCTATTTTATTCTTTAACACTTTCAACGTTTTCAGATTTTGGAATGTTATTCCAGATTGATTGTATACTTGTTCATTAATAATACTTTTCCGTTCATCTTTAGTTGAAAAATTTCCATATTTTCCATTATAGGCTACTTAAGCGTTTTCCTATGTTACACTGGTGTAAAAGCTTCATTGAGTCTTTTATTTCATACTTAAAGACGTATCCCAAACGAATAGTTGTATATAGCTTAATGGTTGTAACTAACTATTGTTATAAATTCTAAGTGTAGTCTAAAATAACACATTAAATGTAATTTCTGTAAAACTATTTAATCAGTTTTAAATTCATAGTTACTTCCAAAATAGAAAACAAATATTCTAGAATGTACAAGTTTATTATAAATTATGATATAGCTTACAACTATTTTTTTCAAATACTATAACTCAAGAAAATACAAGTTTTCATTTATAAAATATTGTCTTCTATAACGATTAAAAAACCTATCGAATTTTTGTGTGTAAAACTCTGTAGAAAAATACTTATAAACCTTTAAAAAATATTACAAAAAATTCAAGTAAAATATATTTCATACGTAAACAGTTGAATCAAAAATATACATTTAAACCAACAGTTAAAATCTTGGTTACATTTAATATTTCCATTTCATTGTGAAATCATAATACTCTGTACGTGCTGTGCTTTACATATCAAATGAAACAAAGTCCTGAATTAAGGCGAAATGTAAACATTGAACAGTTAAATTGAATTTGCAGAGTAAAAAAGAAATTGTGCATCAGTGTTTTATTAAGTTATTTGTTTTTAATGAACCAAAAATAACACACACTTTTAGTAATATACTCACTTCTACAATAATCACACTTTTGTTTTAGCTGTACAGTAGTTTAATCGAAGCAATACTCCAATAGTAGCAATAAAGGTCAATAACAGTTTGATTAAGAAATTATAATATACGTACTTTTGGAATAAAAGCAAGCACCGTTCACAATAAGTTTACAGTATAACTACATTGGCAGGGTTTAACCATAACACATTTTATTCAAACTTTGAAAAGAAAATGCAGTTTTTACCTAAAACAGACTAAGATGTAGCAAAATCTCATTATATTAATTCTTAAAAACAGTTACCGCTGAGGGGATAGCTTTGTTTCTTTTGTTCTTTTAAATGTCAGAAGATTTAAAAAAATTCGTTAAAACACCAAGGTGGAATTGTTTCAAACCTTATCTCATAAATCTGCTTCCTACATTCATTTTGAATTTTACAATGTTTTATTTGCTCAGTTTATTTTAATACAACTCTTATTACATTAAATTACCATAGATTTTTTTAAACAATCATATTGCTTAATTTTAGTGAAATAAACTATGGTGAGAATTTGTATGATTTAGTTAAGTGAAACAACATACAGGTACTGCAAGTTTTACTAATTTACTGTTTAAACTAAACATCCCACTTACTGATAAAACTAATTTACAATTTAAAAAGTTCAACTTCATCTATAAATACTTTAAAATGTGTATTTGTGTATTAAATTCAGTTAAATTCAAATTTAAAAAGTCTAAATTTTATTGAACATTTATAGTTTTCTAAACATCCTATAAAGCTGCATTATGTACACATTTATTAGTAATAGTTTATTAACTTTTGCTACCAACGTTTGACTACAGTTTGAAAGTCAGATCAGATTGTCATATCAAACAAAATGTTACCCATTGTTTAGTTTTGTCTTCAGAATAACAAAAAGAGTGGAAGTAAAGATAAACATATGATTTTCTATAGTTTTTGTTTATCCTGTTGACAGTCAGACCATCTCCAGAAAAAGTTTTATGAGATTTCAAATTTATTTGTAACTATAAGAAAAGCAAGATAATGCGATACCACCTAATCTAGGCAAGGTTATTAAGGCAAATTTGACTCACTGTACTAAATGAATATATTAGTATATTGTAAGTAATACATTTGTGATTACCATTATTGGTAATATTTTATATAAAAAATAAGTTTATACAACTGCCCTTAAAAAGTCCCTACGTTGATGAGCTGAACTTTACCATACAGCTGTGGTGTGCTAAACATTTTGTCTCAGTCCATGATACAAATTCTATTTCAAGGTACACGTAGAAATACCTTTTGAAATTAATATTCAACTGACTTGTATCAATGATAAACATTTTATTTTGTTTATTATTTAACAAAAGCTTGAGAAATATGACTGTAGATGTCATATTAAGGACGTTTCATACTCAAGTTGAAAACTCAATACATACTATAGATAAATATCTGAAATTTATTTATAATGCCAAATAAAGAAGATGTGTCATTTTATTTAAACATTTTTAAAAAAATGAATAACAAATTAATTTGATTTTGTGTGTTCTTTCATATATAAAGTAAACGACACTTCTTCCGTAAAGTTTTTATAATTTTAATAGTATCTGTCAAAATTCTAAACATTAAATTGTTTCTGGACATATTGTTTTACTACTACCATGAAGGTAAGTCAATATGTCTCACCATGACCACTGAACACCTGCAAAGTTTGAATCAATAAACATTAGTTATTATATTTATTTATTTGATTGTTGTATTTAATTCTGGGTTAAAAATTTAAGTTTAACCCTTAACAATTAAGATGTAATGACTATATTTACTTTGGATTTCTGTACATACAGGTTCTCAGTAGTTTCGCAGACTATAATTTCTTGTATTCTCTACATTACGTAAATAATTACTTAAACCTAATCGAAATACGAACACTGCAGATGCATAAGGCCTGAAGCTGTTTATTTTTGTTCGGTATTGTTTTGAATAAATCCAGTTAAATGTTACAACTAACTATGTCTCTTTAAGTCGCTTTAATTAACTATTGATAGTGTATGTAGCAAGTACTGTTTCGCATTCTTAATATTTTCAGAAAATGAAATTTTACTTAATGTGTTCACAATAGTACACAAATTTCAACAATAATTTATTGTTTAAAGATTAAGATAAAAGTAATGTAAATCGAAGTTAACAATTAGTATGACATAACCATTTGCGTGAACATCTTTTATAAGTACTGCTACAATAATTACAAACAAAACTGGTTTCGACTTCCTCTCAAAGGTTTTTAAATAAAAAAGGTTTAATTACTTAAAACTATTTAGAAGTAAATAGGTTGACAATTTTAACAGCATTATTTTAAATTAGGAACACAAAATAGTATTTCCTTGGAGTTAGGTTATATAGATAGTAAATTGTTGTTATTATTTATTTTCAAATTGTTAGTAACCTTTAGGTAATAGTTCTAGAGTAAATTAACCATCCACATGAACAATCTATCATGTAAAACTTGGAAATATTATTTGGTTTAGTTGTTCCATATTGTTTTTGAAATTTTAGTTTTAAGCTTCTTCGTAAATTAAATATCTGCAGTCGTATATCAAAATGGTTTATTTGTATTGGCTGCGGTAATAACACAATGTAATTGAATTAACGTGTACGATATAATTGTTAATGGTGTAAATAGTAAAATACACTATTTAAACCCACTTCCTAATTAGTTGTACGATTTGCATTAATTTTAGTAATCATATATAAGAAAGAAAAAAATTAAAGTAATTAAGTAACCATACTTGTTAATTTTGTGCGTACAAATACATTTAAAATGAAAACAACATTAAGTCTCTGTAGTTTCGTTATGAAGTGCATTATGTTCTGAAAATACAATATCGACAATAATGTGTGTAACAATAAATACATTTATATAGGCCATTTTACTTTTTATGCGGGACATTTATGAACTGAGATACGCATATCTTTTCTCGTTACATAAAAAAGGTATCTTTATATTTTCTTTGTGTAGTATTAAGATCTTTTAACCATGCCTACAGTCTGTGTTGTAAGTTATTTAACTAAGCACAAGATTAAAATGTTAGAAGTCCACTAGTGCGAATACAATTAATTCCCCTCTCCGAAATTAATGTTATGTGACCTAGTGTGCAGATGTATACATAATTATACAAAGAAATCATTCCACTAACACATAATTACTAGTTGGTCATAATTCACTAAACTCACTTGGTTCAGAATAAATTTTTTTTATGTAAAGACTACTTGTAAAATCTCGGCTAGTTTAATAGCTAAAAATAATAATAATCCTTTAAAATAAATTAAAACACACTGGATGATAATTCCATTTCTTTACTCAAAAAATAACAACATGTTGTGTACTGCCCTACTAAGCACAAAGGGGGTAACTAAATGTTTTTCCGAAATTTATTTATTGTTATTAGGCAATTCTAAATGTCATTATGCACCAAATTCTAAGGTATTTTGTCGTATAATTGTACTTTGTATTATTATTCCTCTCTTCTTATGTATCGTTAACTTAATTTATTTTTTATTTACAAATGATAAAATTGTTTGGTTAAATCTACTTAATTAAAGTTCATAAAATATATCATAATTAGATTTTTCGTGCAATAATTGTTTTTAAATTTTAAGTTTAAATATTATTCGAACTCATAGTGTTATTTGCATAACTATCACACAGTAAGAATTGAGTTATTGCACTATCTCATTGTAATATAAAAACATAGTTTTCATACAAATTTTACTTTTATTCCAGAAAAGAAAATAATTCCTATCAATAAGACAGTTTGATATACAATCCATTCAACAGAACTGATTGGAACTGCAGAAATCCAATTCCCTGGCAAATCGATTCCATCACCAGATGCTAGAAAGTTACAAATCTCATTATTTGTTACTAGCAGTCAATGGATTTTTAATTTATCTGAACATATTTATAAACAATAAATTGTTTGGAGATTCACTGTAACAACAGTTAAAACAATATCCGTAATAATTAAATAATTGTTAATATTAAATAATTGACAATATTAAATAATTGTTCATCCTTTATTAAAACTAATAATTTAAAACAATTTTGACTGTATGCAAAATTAGAAAATTATTTTAAATATTTTCAAAATGGCGGCAGTTTATAATTTTTAATGTCAAATATCTCAAAAACTGCAAACTTTAAAAAACAAATTACAAGAGGCAAAAAGTTTACTTTTTTAATGACAAACACAATGGAATAGTTTGTCTGTAGCTTAAAGGATAACAGAGATATTGAAAAAAAAAGAGAAAAATGTAATTCTTGGTAGTTGTTAACAATACCCAGAATTACTCTAGAAACAAAATATTTTAATGTTATTATGAGCTAAAATAATAAGTTATTTGCATAATGTTCCGAGCACTTTCTAAGCTGATTTTTGCTAGCAAAAAATAATGAAAAACGTTCATATATTCATAGGTCTGGAAATGCGTCTTTAGAGAGTTAAATCTGACGAAAGATTTCACCCGTGTTTCAGATTACGCACAGAAACGAATCCCTATTGAAATATGTAGGGCGTTAATTAAGGTGTAACATTAAATTTAACTTACGTAAGATGAGCAGATAAATTGAATAAAATAGGACCCCTGTAAATCATGATTTTTGAGACCCAACTTTGCGTTTTGGGTCAAATATCGCAACAATTACTGCAGTTCTAGAACTGCAGCTCTCCAGTAAGGTGAAAAATATTATAATAATTAATTATAAATATATTCTAACCATACAATATTATTATTTACTAAAGTAAGTATTTTAGTTTAACATATTAATAGATTTTGTGTATTTCGTTGATTTAAGTTAAACTAAATAATTCAGTAAATATTAATGTAAACAAATTTTAATTCATTATAAGAAAATATATAGGAATGCGGAAACCTGTCAAAAACCCGACTCTCGAATGAGACCAAGACCAATGTTTACGTAACAGAACAACTATGTTTTTTAATAACCTCCAACCACAAATTTAATTTAACAAATAAATTATGTATTTATTGCTACATCTCCTACTGATGGAGTTTCCCTCTTCTCTTTCATGGGACTGTTCCCACAAATGTAATCAGTGAAATTAACTATTTTACACGTGATTCTATGTGCACTTCAAGAGCGAGGCTCGAAGCACCGAGTATGCTAATTTGGCAGGATTGCATACGTATCAATTATTTTTGCGGCTGAGGAGGTTTTATAGGCCGACAATTTTGTAATACAAGCTTGTTTTTGGAGGCATAAATGCACGAGTAACTTGTTTGTGATAATATTTTTCTTAATTTACAAAAATAAACTTCTATTATTTTTGGTATATTTCAATATTTACCTGTCCTAGAAATGTTTGATTCACAATTAATTTAAAAAAACTAAATGAGGGAATATTGTAAATATCACTTTTTAATTCGTCTTCAATTAACAGAAGCACCTTCTAGTTTAATCAATACCTATATAATACATATATCATGTGTAATTGACAAGCAGATGACGTATAGAACAACGATATATATAACAACACATGAATAAAACAAAATGAGTATATCTGAAATACACGTGAAAACCTAAATAAGATTTTACATTATATTTTCCTTGGCTTATTGCTTTCCTGAATCCTCATAACCTAAATCTTTCCTTGGCAAAGACATGCCACCATTTCTTTAGAAGACGATATGCTCAAGTGAATTGAACAGGTGTTACCAATATTCAAGAAAGGTTGTCACAAAATGTTTCAAAGAGAGTCCAATGCTACTAGTTTTCTTATACATATGTTCAAATGATTTCAAAATGTTTAACACGACTATTAGATTTGGTGTTTCTGTTAGCTCAAAAACTAATAAAATAATAATAATAATATTAATAAATAAATGAATTACAATTATATATTAACACAATGTTAACTAAGCACACACAAAAATGTGTTATATTGAATTAAATTACTTAAAAATTGTATTTTACTAATTTAAAAAGTAACATATAATATTTTATATAATTCATAAGTTTAAATAAAACTCTATTTTGCACAATTCAGGATAGAACTTTTCAGATTCGTAGCAATAAATTATGTAATAAAATTTATTATTTCTTGTGTTAGTTACTATTACTTTTAAGTTATTTAACTTTCTAATACTTAGAATTCTAAGTCACCATTGACTAATATGTTTTGATTTTTGTGTGGAAATACCACAGAGTAAATATTTTATTCACAATGTTAAGTAGATAGCTTATGGTTATATATCCATTGCCTACACATATATTCATATAAGTAGTGTTAATAAGTTAACAAACTACCAAATATATTTGTTTTATTTTTCATAAAAGTACCGACGATCACAAAATCGTCAATTATGGGCCCAAAAATACTTGGATCTGTTCGGAATGTAATGTTTGTTCTGCTTATAATAAGACATTACAGAAAGAAATTATCAAACAGAAAGGAAGGTTTATATTCATACCTTTGCCTTTTAAACTGTAAAATAATGGTTTTACGACTTTGAATAGTTTTCTTCAATAAACATTACACAAATATTAATGGAAACTGAAATTAAATTATCATATTTTTGTTTTTAATACACGTTGTTTAAATATACAGAGTGTTCATAAAGTATCTTCAACACTCTGTTACCGCATTATTATTTTTGTTATTGAAAATAAAATAACAAAAGTTTGTATACAGGGTGTCACATTAGTAAAGTTTAAGATAATGACAGCAAATGTACATACAATATTGCTGTGTTTACTGTATTGGTATAGGATGCTGGGTTGAATAAACCAATTATTACACCTAGCTTAACTATTATTCTTCATCCGATTGTTTTGAAAGTTACAGTACATCATTCAAAAGAAAATCGCCTCTGTGGGAGTTAAAACAATATTTTAAATTAATAGCTATTTAAATGTTCAATTCATTGCACTTTTTTAAGATAAACAAACCAGCCCAAGATTTTTCTATAGCCTCTTGCTTCATTATACAAGAAAGCAAGAAAGATTCTTTGTCCGAATAGTCGAATTAATAACCCCTGAAATATCATCCTTCGACATCTGTAAAAGCTGATTAAACTGGTCACTACTTTTAAAAAAGGGATAGAACCTGTTCATTCACGATGATGGACTGATAGAAATTGCAAGAGACAGACTCTAGGGTTTATTTGTAAAAAATATAAATAACTAGTGTCCTACATGTATGACATGTTTTAATACAAAAAAACAGGCTGATTAAATTTATTAGTATAAATAACCAAAACCTTCTTTATCCAATGATTTTGTTAAATAAATTAATCACTTTTATTTAAGATATTATTGTTATGTTTTTTAATAACTAAACTTATCTTTAAAAAAAATAAAAATAAAAATCGATTTTAAAATGGAAAGTATCATTTGTGTAACTACTTTATATTTTAATAACTGTATAAAGGATGATTTCAAAATGAGTAGCTTCATCTTTACATTGATTTAATTTGTTTACCGTGTTTCACTATTTGTCATTTTTAGGTTTTACCAAATGAAAGTGTTTGAAGATTTGAAATTTAAAAACCTATTTTACATTTTATTTAATACGATATTTATAAATGTTTTGTTTATATCATTTGTTTCTTATTTTATAGTTTTTTAACAAAAATGTCATTACTGTATGTTTAAGTTGTTATAAGACTTAAAAAATGGAGGCACCATAATACCAACACAAAATTATAAATAACATATTGTATTTACCGTATTCTTATTTGGTATATATATATATATATATATAAAGAAAGATTACAACCTTGTATACAAATTCAACTTTTATGTATGATGATGAATTTCAATCGGGAAATTCTATGGTATATTACGTTTTGATCGATTTTGGGGAAACCGGGTGGTTATATAAGGTCATGTAAAAAAACAAAATGTGCACAATAATATCATATATTTATTTTATTCTATAAAACATCAACAAAGTTTCATTCTAGTTCGAAAATCTAAAAAAATGCACTTCATATCAAAAAATGTAATTTCGGTTGTCGAACTCGTCCATGTGACTTAAAATGCAAACGTCTTTACCAAATTTGGTTTAAATTGGACGTCACATATATACAGACCAAAACGTGTTTTGAGGACAATGGTCGGTGCTCATTGACCACTTTTTAGGCCTCACCTTAATAGTCACTGCAATAGCTCATCTTTCCTATGGAACTTCGTTTTTTAATACTAATCACATTTCTGAATAATATATCGTGTAACATTTTGAAAAAAAAAGTTTTTCTTGTTAAAACTATTATGCTGTACACACATACTGACAAACCAATACACTGTTTCTAAACTCCTACAGTTATATTAATCCGTTTTGTTGAAAATAAATAGACTGTTTTTAGCTATAAACTTAATAAACCACTCTAGGTTAAGTAAAACGGAATTTATTACTACTGTTGTTAGTGTCGAAGTTACTCTAAACCTACATTTGATTAAGGAGAACTTTTACTTAAACAATATATTATATTGATTTTACCAAGGAACTTGAACAGGAAATAAAAGGGTTAATATGAACTAAGAATACATTTAAACATAGTGTTTTTTTGTTTGTTTTTTTTTTGGTTCCAAGAATGCAATATTATAATAAGGGGTAATTAATTACCTCATTTAAAGTTTTCAACCGTAGAGCAGTCTAAAATATATCCTACTAGATTACCGGTTTCGGTGGTTCATCATCAGATCAACCTCAAAAATATTCGTTTCACTGTTGTGGAGCATGTCGTTACAAACTACACACAATTAACACAAAACATTCAAAAACCACAAACAATCGAAAAAATATAAATAGATTCACTGTCTCAAATATCAAATTCACATATCACATGAGGACTACGTTACACATGTCATTTCATTGAGGGCATGTGTACCTAATGCCCTCCATGCATGTGTGCACATGTAACGACGTGTTCCAGTTGAATTAATCTTTTTGAGGTTGATCTGATGATGGTGGGATGAACGACCGAAACCGGTAATCCAATATTATAAATTTTAGAGTGCTTGACGGTTGAAATAAGGTAATTAATTACCCATTATTAGGAATAATGTATATACTTATGGAAGTTTTATTTGTCAAAATACGTTCAAACTTAACTTTTACAAGTAGTTATGTTCCTTAAATAATTAATTTAAAATAAGAAAATATAATACAGGGTGGGACAGTGAAGTATCCTAACTTTCAAGAAGGAGTTGTAAATGTAGGGGACGTGTTGGAGGATTGGGGTAGGCTCTAATGAAGCCTTGGAAGTTTTTGTTAGTGCGGCCATTAGTTGTAGACATGGCTTGGTCGAACAAGCAACGCGCTTTTGCCGTCGAGACGTATTTTTCCCAAAACAAGTCTATCGTTGTAGTGCATCGTGCGCTTCGTACTCGTTATCAAATTCCCGCTCGAAATGCTGTTCCTGGCCGAAAATCCATATTGTTATGGGTGGAGAACTTCCGTATATGTTTTAGTGTTGTGTAAAAGAGAGTTGGGGCTCAGAGAACCATCCTAACTCCAGAAAACATTGACTGTGTAAGAAGTTCGATTTTACAGTCCCCTAAGCGTTTGCTCGCACGCATGCATCCGCCCTGGCCCTTTCAGTACTGTGCGTCAAATTCTACACAAAGACCTTCACTTCCATCAATGCAAGATAGTCTCAAGAAGTCTCGCAACAGGACTGGCAAAATCGACTACAGAAATGTGAAACTTTGATTCAGAACTCGCATCAAGGTGCATATGTTTTGTTTAGTGACGAGGAGCACTTCCACATTTTTGAAAGTGTGAACAATCAGAATATGCGTTATTGGAGTGGTAATTTTCATGAGAGGAATACACAGTGACAAAGTATCAGTTTGATGTGCAATCAGCAGTGAGTCACCATTGGGCCTTATTTATTTGAATAGAACAATTACGCTATTACCATCAATTTTGGCGGTATGTAAACAAGATCCAACAATTTCTTGAACCACAATTTCAACATATTAATTTGGGATTAGTGTGGTTTCAGCAAGATGTTACCACGGCCCATACTGCTAGAAATTCTATGGCTGTTCTGATGGAAATGTTCCCCGGGAACTTGTTCTCCCGGGACTGGGACGTTCACTCTCACTCACTCGCGAAATAATATAACGTAACCTATAATGCAGGTTGGAAGGTACATGTATCGTTTTACTTACACATTCACGCGGAATGCACGTGTTACAAACTCTCGTTTTAAATGTATCAAATTTTAATGTATTCATTGGGTGACGCATATTATTTGGCACCAAAACCAATAAACGTTGGTGTTTCATTAGGTAATTCAGTTTAACTTATGGTTGGTATAACAGAAACTTGTATGTAAAATTTCATCTGTTTAGCTATTACCGTTTTATAATTATTGTGGTGGTATGAGTGAGTGGTATTTGTCTATATTATATAGGCCTAAATATTATTATATAGGTCGTAAATTTATTAACGTAATTCTATTTATCTTTTAAAATCAAACAAGCGGATGAACATATCTGAAAATAAAGTAGAAACGAATTACAAGATCTAAACATAATTTTACTAGCTACTGCACGTTCATATTTCCACGTATTATTGCATTTTGTATTGAAATAATACAATAGAACTTCTGCTTCCGTTAGGTAGAGTAGGATTTAACACAGAAATAGAGAAACGTCACAGGGTTTACAGGAAATTCAATAATAGGTCTGAGCACAGATATAAATAGAATAAACCCTCTTCGTTGCCAAAGTGTTGTTCAAATAACTGTATTATTGCGAATTCGTTAGATATTCATACACCAGCTTATAATGTGGTAAAATGTACCAATTATAGTATGATGGATTAGGATTAGTGTTAAGCATAATATTATAACTTCAATATTTAAGGAATACTATGCTATAAATAGAGGTAGTTTATAGAAAAATTTTTTATAGGTTTAATTAAAATAGAATGTGGAATGTACAATTACTGTACCTCATATATTTATTATATTGAACACAGAATAAGCTGTATAAATTATATATATAGATAATACCATGTTAATTTTAATTCTGTAATACGCAGAGATAATTCAGATGAAAATATATATGTCATGTGGGTAGAAATAAAGAAAAAATCATACAAATATATGTCTTGAAACCCTTCTCATTTATTTTGTGTATTAGTTTTACTTCATACTGCTGAAATGCTTTTACTTAATTACCTTAAAACTGATTTTTTGTTTGATAAATACGAGAAATAGATTAATAATAATAATGCATTTAGTCACTGATTAAAAAAGAATGTATAGGACCATTTACATAATTTACATCAGTTATACCTCAGTCTTAATTGTGAGAGTGGAATTCCGTTACACATTAAATTCTCTCTTAAATCTGACCATCTGCCTTTTGTGTCAGTTATTCAGATGTAGATATTTGCAGTAGTATGACTTCTACAGAGTTAAAAGGCAATGGCTCCTTGAAGGAAAAACTATATAAATTTTTTTTAAACAAAGAATTTGAATTTTCAATATTTCTGGCATATTAAAATGTTACGTGACAATTTTATAAAAAAATGTTACGAGCTAAAATACAAACACAATATATGTCAAGACTAGTCAATAGCACTTATAATGAGTTCCTAAATCTATAAATATGGTAAATCATTAAATTGTTTAATAGAAACAATCAAATGACATTGATGTCATAAAGGTGAACAATTAAAACACACTCCTCATGAACCCATAATTAAATGATATGAACCCGTTGCCCTTCTAATTTTGTTTTAGCCTATATCTACATATTTATATTTTATACGTACAGGGTGTCCCCTAACTCTCTGGACCCCTTTTGTGGATATGTTCCTGGGATCCAAACAAAAATATTTCACAATATAAACATGGGTCTATGATGCTTATTTTTACGTCTGTCTGTCTGTATATGTTTTTTTTTACAAAATACTTAATATTTTTGGAAGTAGAAAAGATATGGACCTCAAACTTTGTATACCTATTTGTTGCGTAACCTTTTATCACTGTACGAAAAAATAGAAAATGATTTTAAATATTTTCAAAATAGCGGTGATTTATAATTTGTAATGTCAAAAATCTCAAAACCGCTAACTTAACAAAAAAAAAAAATGTTTTCTTTTTTAATGACAAACACAATGTTTTTTTTATTTTGTCTGTAGCTCAAACTATAACAGAGATATTGACAAAAAAAGGACAAATGTATTTCTTGATAGTTGTCAACAATACCCAGAATTACTCTAGAAAAAAAAATATTTTAATGTTATTATTAGCTAAAATAATAAGTTATTTGCATAATATTCCGAGCACTTTCTGAACTGATTAAATTAGCAAAAAAAAAAAAAAAAAATGAAAAAAGTGCATATATTCATAGGTCCGGAAATTCTTCATTAAAGAGTTAAATATTTCACTCGTGTTTGAGATTACTCACAGAAACGAATCCCTGTTGAAATATGTAGGACGTCAATTAAGGTGTAAAATTTAATTTAATTTACTTAAAATGAGCAGATAAACTTAATAAAATAGGTCCCAGTCCTGTAACTGCAGTAACTGTTGCGATATTTGACCCAAAACGCAAAGTTCGGTCTCAAAAAACATGATTAAAAGTGGTCCTATTTTATTAAATTTATCTGCTCATCTTACGTAAGTTAAATTTAATTTTACACCTTAGTTAACGCCCTACATATTTCAATAGGGATTCGTTTCTGTGCGTAATCTGAAACACGGGTGAAATCTTTAGTCAGCTTTAACTCTCTAAAGACGCATTTCCAGACCTATGAATATATGCACTTTTTTCATTATTTTTTGCTAGTGGAATCAGCTTAGAAAGTGCTCGGAACATTATGCAAATAACTTATTATTTTAGCTCATAATAACATTAAAATATTTTGTTTCTAGAGTAATTCTGTATATTATTGTTGACAACTACCAAGAATTACATTTTTACATTTTTTTGTCAATATCTCTGTTATCCTTTGAGCTACAGACAAAATTTAAAAAATTGTGTTTGTCATTGAAAAAGTAAACTTTTTGTCTCTTGTAATTTTTTTGTAAAGTTAGCAGTTTTTGAGATATTTGACATTACAAATAATTATAAATGGCTGCCATTTTGAAAATATTTAAAATAATTTTCTAATTTTTCTTACAGTGGTAAAAGGTTACGCAAAAAATAGATATACTAAGCTTCATCTCAATATCTTCTTAACTTCCAAAAATATTAAGTATTTTGTAAAAAACACATGCAGACAGACAGACGAAAAAATAAGCACCGTAGACCCTTGTTTATATTGTGAAATATGTTTGTCTGGATCCCAGGAACATATATACGAAAGGGGTCCAGAGAGTTCGGGTACACTCTGTATATAGAAAGTAAATGAATTTAAATTATATTTGAACTGGTAGTTATGCACTTATTGTCTATGTATTATTTATATATCTAAATGTTACGGCATATTTTGGTGAGCAAACTTCAGAAATTTATAAATCACGTAAAAAAAGCTATACTTATTAATAGTTTTCGAAAATTCTATTTGTCTGTTAAAACTATTTGGTAATTTCAAATAAAATATCAGATTTAATATGTAATGTTCAGTGTTTGTTCAATAATTAGGTGCTTAGTTAATAAACAGTAGTAAAAGTTTTTTTTTTTATAAATTATTTATAAATTATGTTTTATTCAGAAGTAGCTCATAACCATGCTGTTTCTTTGTAATCTACCTAATCATATATAACTTAAACTTTAAAAAAATTACATAATCATTCAATACTGCTGTACATGCCAATATAATAATACAGGCAGATGTGAAAACCTATTTAAATGCAAATTGAAAGGTTATATTCTCCTGACATTTATGTGTCTTCTACCTGAAAATAATATTTTGAGAACCAATGAAGGTACCTCATACATAAACTATTAAACTATTAAAATTTTTGAAAATATAGATAATTAAAAACAATATTTTGGTTTTAAGAAATCGAATTTTATTTGCAATAAAATATCCTAAGAATGATTATCACAGCAACATATTGAATAAAGAACACAGTCTTACTAAAATATTATTAGATTTAATTATTAAATGACAAAGTAATGTAGCTCAGTATTACTTATAACTATAATTTAAATCCATATATTAATATAATCTATATAGTAAACATTGTTTAAAGAATCTATTAGATTTTTAAGTTTTTATTGTTAATTTTATTTAACACAGTGCTATGATGGATCGGAATTTCAGATAATCGAAATAATTAAATATCTAATTACTGACGGGACCTGTACAGTTGCATTAATATACAAGCGATTACATTCGTGTTTAAACTCTCGTTTGCGAATTCATACAACGGTTGGCGTTAATTTACATAATCCGGCGAAGCGTAAAACAAACATGTGCATACTAGAGCTTGAAGCATTATTTTAGGTTTATGTCAATATGTATTTCATTATATTAGTATAATTTGCTTTTAATTCATACCGGCAATTTGTAATCGCATGTGATTAAAATTTTGTTGGCAAAGATTATTATAATTTTTTTAAACTAATTAATTGTTGAATGTTTACTTAAATCCTAATAGTAAAATTTGATTAAGCCTTAAATGCTCAATGTTGTTATTCCATAATATACCATTTTCTATGCATAGTTTGAAAATATCTTTCAATAATACCGTTCTATATCTGCAAAAACAAACATATGATTTTAGTACAGAATTTTCTCACTAGAGGGCATTTGAATTCAGTTAGAACTAATTTATGTTGGTATGGTATGGTTGTTAGTAATATAGTAAACACAATCTATTTGGCGTGCAAATAATGGTTAAAAAAATTGAGTGGAATATGTGAGCATTTATTTACTATTTTCCCCTTAATATAGAAGCATGAATACATACATTCACTCCGGTATTCAAGGACACTCCGGTATATCGTCGTACTAGTAAAATATCAAAATTAACCTTCTGGTGGGCAGACATTTTGGCCATTTTTGGACATTTTTACATTAACATTTTGGCCGCCTTCGAGTAATATAACTTTTTGATGTAAGTGCATCTGCACACCTTTGATCTAGTGTTAGGAGATTCCGGAATCAAATTCTCGCTGATTACGATTATTAAATTACTCGTAATGATCCGATTATTTCAGAATGTATCCGATTCCGTACGTTCGGAATCATCCTGTTATGGAAGCGTTAGTTCAAGTTCATCGAAGAAAGGTCAATAAATACAAATAAAGACTGGCATAAATTACATTAAAATACATAAAATGTATACTTACATTTTGCATTGAGGGCCAAAATTAAAAGAGAGAAAGAGAAAAATAAAGTAGTCGTATTTGTACCTGCATACGAAAACGAATTACCTACTTGTAAATAATAAAATTGACAAAATCTGATATATTTGAAACTACAGTAAACAGAAATGAAATAACTGTAAAATTGTGACAATAATACAAAAAATCTATACTCATATTTTCCATTGAAGACCGAAAAATGTGCACACGTGGTAGGGCGCTGGGCGGTAATTTAGGATGAAACGTCGACCTCGTCAACTTTGACACTCATTTACGAGCGTTGTTCTCGACTCCTGCCTGCCATGTGGTTAGTTATAGTTAGATAATACCTGTGCGTTCCGTTGCGCTGGGTTGTATTTGCCTATGTGAGATCGTTTTTAGTAAAAATTGTTCCAAAATGCCGCTCTAGCTTCCGCCAGAAGGTTAAGGTAATAATATTTGTTGAATATTTTCTGTACGTTAACATCTTCAGACTTGTTCAGGAAAAAAATTAAATAACCCAGTTACAATTAAATGCACTTTTATTACATAATATATGTTTGTACTTAAAGAACTGTTTTTTTTTGCATTTTGTAATTCAATGTATTTGGATAGCTAAAGTAAGACACAACTCTTAGCATGGTCTTACAGCACCCTTGCATGAACACATAATTATTTTACCAATAAATTAGTGAACACATTTTAACCATACCGTTAATATACACATAACTTTACACATTAGACAATAAAACTTAATTAAGTACCATCCTTCGTGACCAATGGCCGCCTTTGTTCCAGCATATTAGAGTAGACGTTTCATTTACTTTGAAATGTTCAGGAATATTCAATAGCTAATATAATATTAATCCTTATGTCAAATATATATTTGTCAGAGGACATTTGTTCAAACAGATAAGTTATTTCTTGTAAAATATGTAATTGACACAGTGTTTCTTTTAGTTTTAGTTTGTATTAATTTGAATTGTAGTTAGTATGTTTTCATATACCGGAAGGAATTACTTTTGTGTAGAAAAAATAATGCATATTGTTAATGTGAATACAACCAATAGAATATATTTAGTAATTTTGGTTGGATAATGCGGCAACACATAATAGGCCTACAGTTTTATACGATATTATATCTCACATTATATTAAAAATAATTACAATAAAGGTTATGAAACATGCATTCATTTAAAAGATTAAATAAGTAAAACTTTAGTAAAATTTATTAGTATATGACTTTTGAGTAAATTTTTAAGTACAAACATACTGTAATTATTACAAATAAATCGAACCTTAGTTTTTATGAAATCTAATTGATAAAATGTGAGCTACAATAAAATTTAGATAAGAAATAAAATAATTTCGGGTTTCTGTTTTACGCTAGCCTAACAGATGTACCTATTGACCAATTTAAATTCTATTTGGTGATAGTTTGAATAAAACAAATTTTGATAACTTTTTAGTAAAATGTTCGAAATTTTCTACAAAATTTTCATACTTTTTCGATAAGACAATATTATCTGTTTTGGAGCACCTAAACAACACCTCCTCTTGACTATCAAAATCTCCAATTTAAGTATAATATCCATGCCCATAATTTAAAACAGACCTAACCCATTCTAGATCAAATATGGATACTCTAAAAATGATATTAGCCTTTTATTTTATCTAATTATTGATCACCCTCAAAACTAATACTAAATTATATAATTTGTTCACTCCAATATGGGCTTTCTAAAATAAGCTGTTTTTATTCGATGGAGTTCTATATGCACTGGTATAATATATTTGATGTGTTAAATAATTACTTTTAACAAAAACTATATATAATTTTACGAAGAGTACAGAAAAGTTTAATACTGGTTTTAATATATTTATAAGTTTAGTAAAACTACTGAGAATTATATAAAATTTGAATAGCCTTAAATAATAAATAAAATTGATATGCTCATGTTAATTATTTCTCAGATTAATTAAATAACCATCCGAATAAAATAAATATGCTAAAGCGTGAGTGTATCTTTAACGTTCTGTTTATTTACTTTTTTACTTGTATTCTGCCTTCTCTAACTTCTTGACTTCCCTACGTTAACAAAGTGTTAACTTTAGCTTTAGTTAAATAAGAACACTAAAGTGGCCTGTAGTATGTATATTTATCGATACTCGTGCTGTTAACTGTCATTTGTTAGTTTGGTTAAGCAACACACAAATATTAGATTTATTTACTAAGACAAAAATGTATAATAATTGTAGAATTTATGTGTATTTTCATAGTCTCAAAATAAAAAATCGCTTTCTGCTAGAAAATTGCAGGCCACGCAATATTTCGAAGATAATATTATGAATGATAAATTAAGTAGAATTTTCCACAATCACATCACTTATTGGCCCCTTGCGGTAAAGATTGCAGTAAAAAAAAAAAATAATAATAATAAATAGCAAAAACAGTTATTTCGTCCATTATACAGAAATTAAATTCTAAATCAATAATTCAAATTACTAATAACTATGTCTTATTAGCTGTCAGAACAGCTATACTATACTATGTTTTCTCCTTATAGAGGAGAGAAGCTCTTATAGCTATACTAATAATTCTTTACTCGATTCGGCATTGTCGTGTGTTGCACCTTAATAAAACTGATCCACTACTCTTATAACCATCGATGTAAGACTGCCTTCTTCGTATCAAGTCTGGACCATTTCAGATACGAACCAGCTGAACCAGATACCAGAACAGAGCTGAATAAATTCGATCCTTTTGAAAGTTAAGTGATTTAAAAAGACGAAACTCTTTAATATAGTGACCTTCCGTCTGTTTATTTCATACAAACGTTGTCTTCAGTAATAAAAGCAACTGCTGATTCAGATTAAAATAATATAATGTGTCAGGAAACTATTAGCAAACTTTTTTGATTAGTAAAAAATTGGTAACTTAAATATTATCAACAGCTTCCTTTGAAGTACGCATTCTTCAGTAATACATGCAACTGGTGATTCAGATTAAAATAATATAATGTGTCAGGAAACCATTAACAAACATTTTTTGAATTGTAATACATTTGTAACTTAAATACTATCAACAACTTCATCATGAATACCTAACTTAAGTTATATTCTTAAACATTATACGAACTTAAAAATACTATTGTTATTTATTATTGTCGTCCCAAATAATAATGAAAAAATCTTGAAATATAAACAAATGTTTATAGATTAACCATTACAATTATACTTGAATCTAGAAATATATTACTAGACTATTATTTATAGGCAAATTAATTATACAGGCATTTATTTGTCTATGAATTTATTTGTAATGTTCTTACATATTTCATTTTTGCCAATATATTAAAATGTTTTATTACTACCAACAAATTTTAAAATTGAGAAATCGATTCATTAATATTTTTTATATATTTCAATGGGTCAGTGAGGAATCATTTTACTACAGGAATTTAATTTAAAATGTTTACGGTATATCCCCATACCAGTTTAACAACAACTTCCCTAGATTAAATTTTCGAAGTTAATACCGGTTAGATCTAAGCTAGAAATATACCTTCTTCGTTAGGTCGAAATTGTACTGCATAATATTGTATGTAAATATTTTAATATCTAAAAGAGAGAAAACTCTCATTTCTTTTTTTTAATTCACATTACGAATTGTTTTAGGTGGTAGTGTGAAAACGCATATAGCTGTGCAAATTAAAGGATAAATTAAAACTAATTTAAACTACAACGCAATAAATTGAGTATTGTTAATCTTACATTACACTAAACAAACATTATGTAGACGAACTAGCTTAACACTTACTTTATAGTGGAATTAGGAATTGTTATACTTGATTTAACAGGAAGTATGCCAATGTCTTTAATCGCTATTTCCCACAAATTGTTTTAAAGGATGCTGCCAAATCTAAAGAAAGTTAAACAGTTTTAAAGAGATAATGATATATTAAAAAGAACTAACAGTTTGAAAGAGTACCTAAATTTAAAATAAACATAGAAAATATGGTTTCGATGTTTGGTTGAAGTCTAGTTCTACAGAATACGCCAGCAACTTTAAATCGTATTGCGAAGCAAAACCAGTAGCAAGAGGAATTTTACTCTATCTGTAATGTTGCTTTTATTTATGTATTTAATTTTCAGGTTTTTTTACCAGGTGAGTAATAGTTACTAGGTTTGGACTACAGACCTATGGCAGAGTGACCTTTATCTTCTTGGCCACCACTTTCCACCAATTGTTGCGTTTATGCAATAACAAATGTAGAGCAAAACTTTACAGGACAGAGGAAAGTCCTGTTTTTATTTGCTAACAATTATTACAAAATAATTTTGTAAATATTCTTTCCTTGGGAAGGCATTTTAATTAAAATGCGTTTTTGTTCTGGATACAGTATAAGGGAATTCAAAGAAAGAACGAAGTGTCCGGTAACGCATGAACAACTAATAAAATGAGATCCAATGTCTACATTAAGCATATATAACAAGTCCATACTTTCTCGACGTGTAATAGGGCACAGTAAGGTAAACGAGTTCCAAAGAAACAAAACATTAATTTAAACACCTGAACAACTTGAGGGAGGTTCAATGTCCATTACGACATTACTCAATTTTAAGGCACAATAAAGTGATGGGACTGGAAATAAACAAACGACATAAAAAGTTTCCAAATATCTAATTCAGAAATATATGCCAATTAAATACATTGTTTTTGTGAAATGGGTGATTCCTAACTACCCAAAATGGGTTCTAAAAGAAAAGTGTTATCAAAGAACTGTAACTTAGTAAATGTAGCCATGACACTTATTTAGGGCTGATACATACCAGGCCAAATACCCATTTTTGACGTTCAAGGCTTCTTTAGCAACTTCTTTCATTAAACAAGAAGTAAGAAGACGACCGATGAGTTGAATCAAAAATGACGAGTTGAAAAAGGTTCCTGCACCACCCAAAATGGCTAAGAAGGTTTGTTGTGAAGAAGAAAGTCACTACAGGGTTAGCCTAAATGATGTTCATGATTTTAAAAGTTTATAACTATTCTTTTATGTATCATATAAATAATAAATCTAGTTAAAATAAAAACAAGAATCATAATGTTTGATCTCGGAATCTTAGTGTCACAAATGTTTAATGTGGGCACCCCTTATGAAATGACAAACATAATTCAATAAGAATTTTACAAGAGTGTTTACGTTTCAAAATATTAGAAAATTTCTGAGTACTTAATGATCATAATTATTCCCCAAACATAGAATAATATTTATATTGTCTGAATAACGCGACTGCTAATAACCAATTAATTTAATTTAATATTTCATCATATTAAAGTTGGTAATCCTCGTGTTTGTGTCCTGTTAGTAGGTACACATTCCTTGAAGTGAGTGTTTTTCTTTAAATTTTTGTGTCCGTAGTCAACGAACCTAGCTACTCTCAAATAAGATATTGACAATGATGTTCGTTATACAGTAATGCCTTGGCTATACTTAGTTGTGCCTTTTTAAATTTTATATTTTATTGTATTTTATTACTACTACTAATATTTTATTTAAAATCCTATAGTAATTATGTTTTTATCTCTAAAGTTAGTACAGTTATGTACAGCAATGGTGCAAATGAAGCAAACCAGTTAGTTAAGAACTGTTAGTGGTTTGATAAAGTTGACAGCATAGTTTATATTTTTTAATTCAAAGTTTTGATCGTTTCGAACGCAGTAAACTTGGAACTCAATTAATTACCATCAATCAAATAAAACTCCCAGTTGATTATCAACTTCCAGGAAGTTGTCTTTATAATTATTAAATTAATCTTTACATTTCCGCCATATTCACTTTAACTATTTATTTTAATTCAATTAAAACAGAACAATATAGAGACTAAAAAGGTCTCCTTAATCTTTTAAAATACATAATTGAAGGAAAGTTATTTTACATGTTTACTTTAAAGCTATATCATACTAGTGTATTTTAACAATTCTGAGAACACATATTTTAATAAAATTAACATCTAATATATTAAACTAGAAATATTACTATAATTAGGAACATAATAATATAATTTTCATAATTTCATCAAAAACAGTTCAATAGTTTTTGTTTTCGGTAAATATTTTAGAATGTGTAAACAATGATTAAATTATTTCTTCGGTTGTGCGAATTTTATGAATAAAGAAGTGTGTTTATAAAATCAACAATTGTGACAAAATAAATAATTTTGATTCTTCAGACTTTGACAAAAGTAATACAAAATTTCTCTTTTTATTATATGTGTTTTAATAATGTTTTAAACACATTAAACTTATTGAAAATACCAAAAATATCCAAGCAAGAAATGTTTATAAATTTAACTATTGTGAATTCAATTTAAAATATCATGATAATTAATTGGTCTTGGTTAGGTAATATATTGTGCTTACGGATATAAGCAGCCACCTGAGACAATTTTGAATTGCTAATAATTTAAATAAATCGTTTTACCTAATCCCATAAGTGAAAATTAATTTAGCATAGTACGTTCACCAGTTGATATACTCAGTATTTAATTTACATTCAGAAAGATAATTAGTTATTCGCGTAACAAAACCTTACACTTGCTTAAGATTATCCAATAATATAGGCTAATATAATAGGGTAACTATCTTAACAATTATTTTATCAATCACGGATCATATCCAAGGATGCTTATGATAAGCAATTTTAAGTAAATTATCTTCTACTATATATTGTGTATTACATTTAAGATTTAGCAATGCGTTTTATAATAGTATATTTTTGTGTTGGCACTGAAATACAAATGTGTTGTGTTAGTGGCTAATAACATTATAGTTGTAGCTATTGCTAGTTATAACAATAGGTTATGTAAGTTATTTTAAATAATCATTTATTGTTAATCTTAATTTATATTATTGTTGAGAGTAACTATATACTCTATTGTAAATGTTTTCATTAAGATAATTCAGAACTAGAATAATGTCATATATTTTCTACTATTTCATAATAATATGAATTTGAGCATTGTAATCAAACGAATTCCCCTAAGTGAGGTAGAAGAGTTATTTTTTTACTATTGCCTGGCTTAAAAAGCAGTGCAAATTATATCTTGAAGCACAATTATATATATGTATATATATATTACAACGTACTATAGAGCACTTTATTTGAGAGCGAACTTTTCTGTAACACTTTTGCTCTATAATAGCTGCAGAATAAGTTAATATCACCTACTGAAAGAAATAGGCTATCTTTTTTGTCTGGCCTAGGTGATATAACTGGTTGTCTAATATTTAGCTGTCTAAATATTTCGACCAAAAATTTACTGAAAATTATAATTCGTATTAATTGTAATTAAGGTCAGTTTAGAACACAAGAAATTGATTTTCTTATTATCCAACTCAAGGTAATGTGAACAGTGAACCTGACCTTGTAAATAACTTTATTTGTGCTTTGGATATTTTGATAATGCAACACTTTGATTATAATTAAAACACTAGGAACTATGGTATTGGAATATGAAAACAACAGGTAAGTGAAAACTAAAACTTGTTTATACTGTAAAACAATAATTAACAATTTATTTAAAACTAAAAAACATAAATCAAAATATTCTTTCTTTGTTGATACCTTCCCAACGTATACAATTTTTAACAAAATAAATTGAACTTTAATTCTTCTTAATTAATTAATAAAGACAGAACAAATTTACTATTTTAATTGATTTTAATTGTTTAAATTAATTATCTTTATTTTATTTTTCGTTTATGAAATTTATTTTATTACTTGAATTTAATTAATTTTAATACAATTTATTAATTACTTTTATTTTAAAATGTACACCAAGAAAACAATCTACCTAACCCAGTATATTTAATAAATTTAATTGAATCTAATCATGCAAATTTATAGGGGACAGTATCGTAAGTACGCTTTTCACAGACCTTTTAGCGACGCTTATTAAGTTGACCGTCTTTAACGGTGCTGATGTTGTTTTGGATGCTGCAGGTTGGCTAGAAGGGTTGAATTGCTCTCGTTCCTGAAGCCTATTGCAGTTGTACAGCGTGCTGTGATCTTTAGTCGTGTTGATTTTAAAGTTGTACTTGACTGAATTACAGGTGATTGATGGTTATAGATGTCTTCCTAGTGTCCGAGATTCGCTCGTTCTTTTCCAGCATTGTTAACAATTCATGTCCTATAGGCTTGATAGTCTAGTTCCTGAAGTTCCAATAATGAAGTAGATTTACTACTTCATTGAAGTCCTCGTAGTTTCAATATTATTTGACTAATATCGCAACTTCTCTCACTAGTGAACTGTATTAACTTATAGTAAATACTGATCATTTATAACTGATATTAATTTTTCATTTATGTAACGTAGTAAAATTTTATTAGTCCAATTTAACTAAGAGAGTACAAATTGTACAGTTCAGCGTGAAGAGTACAACTTTGATAATGTATGAATATTAATAAAATAGTTTTAATAATGAGTGAGTTTTAATAATGCGTCCCAGGACATCGTGTCCCGCGCTTGTATAGTGTCCATTTCCACTAGATCTGTTACCAACCTTAAGTAACATACACTACGTTTTTCTTATTCTTTAACTTTAACTTTTCCGGGGTTTTTCTTCTCCTAATAGTTTCTCTTAATTTTTCATACATTATCCAGGTTATTTTTACTATCCTTTTGAACTTTTTTCTATTGTTTTCGTTGATAAACTTCCCTATTCGGTTGGTATTACCCTATCTCGTTTCTGATTGGCCGTTAGTTTAGCGCGCTTTCTAGCTGGTTATCTCTGTAGAACCAATATTGTTCTCCTTCTTTTGTCTTTAACTTCTCGCGGCGTTGTTAGCTCTTGCCGCGAGTGAGCTTTTCTGGTTTTTTGAATTTTCCTCTTCCTTTACGAATTCGTGGTGCCTTTCTGTTACGTTTTCCGGGAATGTTTTCTAGTTTTTCCAACTCGCGATTTTCTTTTCTTCTATTCTGTAGCTCTTTGCAAAATTATGTACTAGCCGCCATTTTGTGAATTTTAGTTTGTTTTTCTTACAGTTATGGGACTTATAAAAGTTACGATTCTTCTGTTTTTTTATTTAACTAATTTCCCGAAATTTATTTGGTATACTGGGTTTTACATACATTATTATACTCTACTACTTTAACTTTAATTATTATAATCTTTAAACATTTTATTTTCTTATTTATTTTGACTCTAAGGTGTGAAAACTCTCACCCTTTTACCTATAATAATATTTAAACTTTTCTTTTATTTTCCTATAAAACTTTACTTTTATAAATACTTGTTATGATTAAATTTTACTTAACTTTATTTCTTTTATAGTTAAATGAGAAATAAACATGACGCTTTTAACTAACTTCTAAAATATTGAAAATTCGTTATTTTCTTTTTTTACCTTTCTTTTAGGTCTGTTCTTTATCAAACCAAAAACACCTTTCTTTCTGGCTTTTGAGAAAATTTGAAATTTTCCCTTAAATTTAGACTTGAATTACGTAAGCATTATTTAATATTACGATTTGGGAATTGCATGGCTGACACACCCGTGTCTAGCGTAATGTGTTTCTTTTAGAAAACCCCAAATACATAATATTCCTGGATCCTGTTATTCCCTAAGAAATCATGAATTAAGGCTAAGTTCTTTTTGCATTTCTGGACAAGTCCGGGTTCAACAGTCGCTTCCGTAGATAAATCCCCGGTCGTCCCAACTTGTTGAAGGTTGCACTACATACGATCAAGATTCCATGTTGGCCTAGAAATATCGCTTTTTACAAAATTTTAGTGAAATCTGAAATTTCCGTAACTACACGGGTCCTGAACGTTGTAATATATATACATATACATTTACAGAGTGTCCCCAAACTCTGTGGTTCCTTTTTGTGGATTTGTTCTAGGATCGAGACAAAATTTTTTAACAATATAATTAATTAATGTAATGCATATTTTAAATTGTTCATCAAACCACTCCTAATCGTTAAATACAAAAAAAAAATAAAGTAATTATCAATATGTGTTTGCAATAACAGCATACTTGCCCACAATATTATTGTGTTTTCTGTTGATATAGGATGCCGGGTTGAACAAACCAATTATTTGACATAACGTAACTTCATCCGGCTGTTTAGACTGTTACACCAACCGGTAGGGAATTAAAAGGGCAAAAACTTCTTGAAATATTTTATTAAAACGTTCTGTTTTTGTGTAATTCAAGTTTGAAATATTCAAACCGCCACCATTTTGAAAAACATAATTGGATATAATTCGGATATTTAAAAAAAAAAAATATATCATTGTCTTCATGTCAAGTTTAAACTCAATCGGTCAAGCCGTTCTCTAGATATAATTTATTAAGTAAAAAGCAAATACAGACAGTCTAAAAAGTAAGCACCGTACATTCAAGTTTATATTGCGAAACTCCCAGGATCAAATCTCGATCCCAGGAACAAATCCACAAAAGGGAACCAGGAGTTCGGGGATACTCTGTATAAATGAAATGATTTATTGATTTAAAGTTGGTAGCTTGAATGTTTGTTTTTTAATTTGTATTTATGGCGTTGCATTTAGTGCTTCGATAATAATTGTAAAACTTTATTAATCAACTGATTAATACTACTGTGCACAGACTAACTGTATGTTCATAAACAATATAAAATACTTACTGTATTGAGAATTACAATTAATTTATAATATGCAGTTTGTTTACAAAAAATGTTTTATTAATTAGCAGGTTCGACTTCTTCAAAGTCTTATTCTGAAATCATACTCTAGACCCATTGATGTTTCATATAAATCTACTTATCTTTTTTTTCTTCTTTTTTTGGTCATAATTCAGTTTTTATTAAGTATATAAATTTGTTTAAACACTTATTTATACAATTAGTAGATTGTTTTCTTTTGGAAGGTGAAATGAGGTATATTAAAATAGTTATGATACATAGTTTTATTTAAATGATTATAGAGTGATGTGAATATTTACAGCAATTTGGGAAATAATAAACCAATTGGAAATAAATTCACACAGAGTTAAAAAAATAAAATGTGGCCAAGAACACAACAGTATATGAATAAGATATTAATGATATACACTTTTATATCTACTTTTTTAAATATATATTTTACCGTTAAAAGCTGTATAAGTATAAACCGTAAAACCTTTACCAGAATAACTCTTCACTTTATAACTAGACTAGCTTGCAGGGCTACGGGAAGTAAAATGGAAAAATATGTACTTGTTTTTTAATAATAGTACTACTATTGGAAAATTCCGAAAACTTAAGTTGAGTTGCATAAACACGGATCCTTTTCAAAAACAGAAGTTCAGTGTGTAGTTCTGTGTGCAAAATCCAGTAAGATTGTTCGACCGAAGGTTTTAGTATACGCCATAATCCCTGACATTGACATATTTAACAATAGGTTATTGGTTTTCTTAAGCCGAATTACAGTGTAGAAAAAAGAAAAAGCGTTAGTAATAGTTATGTTCTAAAAACGAACTACCAGCCAGGTTTCCAGTAAAAGCCTGTACCCACCGCCACCCCTGGCGTTAGGATTTTTTTAACCAGGCTATTGATATTTGAAAGCCAACTTTTTCAGAACTAAACTATTGCTTGGATATTTCTGAACTGCAATATAAAATAGTAAATTCAACTTAAGGAAAACATTATTTCTCTTTAATGACTCTGTTTTATAAAACTTTCTTATAAACCACGTTGGAGAAATGGTAATTAATTAAATCTAATTCTGCTACTTTCAAAGATTGCCCTTGCGTTTTTTTTATCGTCATGGCAAAGCAGACTTTGACCGAAAACTGCAGTCGTTTAACTGAAAATGGTAGTAAAATGGATTTAAAGGTATTCGGGGAACAAAAACGGCTTCTCCTGCACCATGACAGGTGAATACGGTTGCTTCAATTAGGTAAGGCTTTAACCTGCAGTCTGGTTACGTTACAAAGTTGTGGAGGGATCGGATTACTCAGCAAAATTATTTTAGTTCCAAATTTAAGGCAGAGATTGTGAGGTGGAATTCCTGGCTGGTTTAAATTCTTAAGGACCTCTACAGGGTTGTGAACAGCGTTATCCAACTCACCGGAATTTTCTTATTCCTTTTCTTCTATTTTTCTTTTAACATTTCTTTTCTGCCTTCTTTTATTCTTTGTGGACTCTAAAGTTGCTTTCTTTGGCATCTAAAACACTCTTTTGCCTATTTGTTTTAGGCCAACTACACAATTATTGCCTCCGGCATCGCCACACACTTTCTGTATCACGTAAACTTTACCCAAAGTACTATTATTACAAAGCACTGAAATTATTAGTAGCCACTTGACGTTCACTAGAATACTGATATCCTTTAAACCTGTACTTACCAAAACTTTCAATTCTAGTCATTATGGTACAAACTGTAATCAACACAACACACAAGTTTGATGAAAATTGTAAACCTAACCAAACTCAGCAAAACAACAATACTTCATAAAACATATGTTTTGGAATCATATGTGACCAAAGCAGAAACTGATATTCAGATCAAAGTACCAGCATTACAAAGAGTAATGATAGAAACTAGAAATCAAAGGACAATAATAAATAAGTGATCATGCAAAAGGCTCAAACGATTGATTGTTGAATATTTGAGCAAAAAAACTCGGAAGGAAGGCAGAGTATAACTTAATATATTTTCCTAATTAAAATGTGTGTGTGTTATATATCAATATGCTCAGAAAGAAATGTGGAATCCGAAAACATAAAAAAAATAATATTTTGTTCCCTTTTTTAGATTACAAAGTTATAATTATTATAATAAATCTTGAACTACTATTTCACTATAATAGCATTATTTCATTTCATCTAGAAACTTATATTACAGTATCTTTAATTTGACAGTTAGTCATACAAATTAGAATTAAGAAAATGAATTATATTTAATTATTGAACTCTTTATGTAAGCTATTTAAGAAGTTAAACATGAAGTTTGAAATGAAGAAGTAATAAACCCTGAAATGCTAGAATATACGTGCTAAATACTTAAATACACATTGGGGGTTGATTATTAATGATACAACGTTCATTTAATATGACTTTTATCAGCCCAATAGGGATTACGTATATACATATTTGGATATTTAAAAGTCAAATTCTTTTTAAATTTTATCTTGATTCTTAAAAATGCAATAACATATACGTCACAATTCTGTCGTTTCGTTTTTAATTTTTAGGATATTACTTATTGTTTAACGAAACAATACTCTTTAAATAAAATGCTATAAAAATCAAATGTTTTAACAGTGATGAGATAAGAGCAATAGAAAACTTAAAATAAGGCAAATAGTGGGTATAAAACTTTTACAAGGTACGTTTTTTCAAAAACGTAGTCATAATTCCATAACAATGTAATGACACATTTAGGGCGTAACGTAGCATACGTACTACACAAATATAAAATCAGGAATACATCTAGAACAAATTTATATATATCGTAGTTTTATAAAGTTAAAGTTTTAATAACACTCTTATACAATTCCCAAAACATCTTTCTATGAACAAATATTGTTCAAGACCTTAATTTTAAGTATTCATAATTTGTGTTTACGTTCTGTTTGTCAGACTTGTAAAAACCAAAACTAATATTAAAACTATCTGTGCTTTAAAACAGGAACTAAAGCAAAACAACTTTTTTTTGTTGGTTTACATAACTTCGAACGTCATTGCAATTTAATTTTTTTTTGATATTATTATTTTTGTCTTATATTTTTAAAATGCACATAACACAAATTAAGTTATATTTAACTAATAAATAATAATATCTTATATTAATGTTTTTATCATTATATCTCTTTTTTGCTACAATTTTTGATTCCAAAATAAATTAATATAAATTAAATAACAATCAAATGTACGCACTTTCTAAGATTGGGCCTACATTTTGGTATCTACTTTGTTAAGAACAGATAAAAAACTAAATTAAAGGTATGAAAAAATAATATGCAGACAAATTATACCTTTTGACGTAAAAACAGTCATAACTATAATAATATAGTCCCCTTAAAATTTGAGTTAACCAAAACTGTAAAGGTATTAGGCAAAAAGAACTAATATTTTATATTATACAAATAACATTGTTTTTTTAAATTACATAAAAAGCTATTTATTTTAAGTAGTATATTTTGGCTTATATATAAGAAAAGAACTAAACACAATACTTTTTCAGCACAACCGCCCACTACAATTTAAGGTACAAATATTTTTGACGTCATAAAAAACCTAAGAATAAATTAGATGAAAAGGAAATATTTTATGCTCGACAAGAAGTGGTATAATATATGAATACAAGAAATATAAATTAAATATTGAGAGTTCACTGTCCCAAAAATGTATACTGAGTTTGGTCGAAATAAGTCTATGTGTCCCATTTGTGAACATGATCAGCAAATGTATGTACCAGTAAGCGAATAAACTTTGATTTGCGACAATTTGTTTGAGGTGTATTTCACGTCCATTAGTAGATTTTACATAAATATCGCCCTAAATGTAAAATATTTATAGCTCTCCTCTCTCTCTCTCTCTCTCTCTCTCTCTCTCTCTATATATATATATATATATATATAGCTTAAGAATAATGTATGTGCCAGGTTTTAGGCTCTAGCTTCAAATCCGGTTACCAGTTAAATAGAACATTCTAAAACATTCTGTCTGGAATATTCTGAATATTGTAGAACATTCTGTTAGGAACTTTCTACAATATTTTTTTACATTCTGGAAGCTTTTAGAATATTCCGGAATGTGCTGGCCATTTTGTCCACGTTGGCACTAGATTGCCAGTTGCTTACCGATTTCCAGTAAGAAGCAATTGGTGGGATGCACGTTTTTACACCCATGTCTCCGAAGCCAACCCCTGCAGTTCCAAACCTTCATTATAAATGGTAGATGGAGATCTACTAAACCAAATAATCCCCATGGAGTTATAGTGGCACGGATCGGCAGACAACTCTTACATTTATTGTATATATTTATTTAATTTTTTACCCGAATAATAGAAGTTTAATTCTTTACTTTTAATAATATGCTTTTTTCTATTTTACTCCTATTCTACCAACACAAATTTCACACAAAAAAGGGAAATTTCATTGGTTTTTGTTTAGTATTAAAACAAAAAACAAAAACATATTTTTGCAGAAATCGCAACTTTTATTTTTATTTTTCTTGGAGGGGGTAATATATTTATAGAGATAATTACGTTTAAAACATTATTTTTGTGGTCAACTTTTATAAATTTCCTACAGTTTCTATATCAATAATGTATTATGTTGTTTGGGAAAACCAGTAACAAAAAGTTTTATATGCAAACTCAGAAGGCATATATTGTAAAAACTCCTAATGAATATTGTAAAAAATATTTAAATATAATACTGTATATAAATCAAACATTAATAACTTAATAAAAAAAAAGGAAAATAAAATAATATTTACGTTTTACAATAAAGATTTTAAAACATTAATAGATATTTTAAAAAGAGAAACATTTTGCTTTTGTTTGTGTACAAATTATATTTCGATCTCATTAATTATTTTTTACGACGTAATCCAAAAACAACTACTTTTTGTAAAATGAAATATTGTTATATTTTTATTAATGTTATTATAAAATTAGTAACATTTCCAATACATCGAATGGAGTTGCTAAGATTATAATATTTATTAACAAATTGAAGTTATGATACAAAAAGGTAAACTTATGTTAGACGCCGCATATTAAACCAATGTTTCTTAATACAGAATGTTTCGTGGTTAACAATACAAGGATGGTATTTTTGGGTTATTTCAATCCCCCAAAATATTCTCTTTAGAGGTTTATACAAAATTTATTTCTGAACTATCTTCATATTAATTTAAAACATAATAATAAATGTTTTATTAATAATCAAAAACAAATTGAACATGGTGTTATTGAACAGTGTATTTTATGGTATATAAGTTGAACAATACAAACTTTGAACAGTTCAAAATAATTGATCCATAGCCAAAATAAAAGTAGTTTATTAAACTGTATTTTGTACACTAAACTATTTTACCTCGTTACATGTAAAAATTACTGTGCATAGACTGTTGGACAAAAGTAGGTAACACTTTTAATTAAATTTTTCTATTGCAACAAAATGTATTACCGTACGTAGTTTTTTATCTGTTCTTAACAAAGTAGATACCAAAATGTAGGCCCAATCTTAGAAAGTGCGTAAATTTGATTGTTATTTAATTTATACTAATTTATTTTGGAAACACAAATTGTAGCAAAGAAGAGATATAATAAAACTGACAAGTTGTGTTAAAACAATGAAATAATGGTTTTAAACAAAGGGGAAGGTTTATGGACCTGTACGTTCAGGTTAAAAGCATGGGCATTGAGAATGGATCAGTTTATTCCTAAAAGTTCCAAAACTATTTAATTCTCTACATTTTTGTTCAATTTGTAAGACGTAGACAATATTAATGGGATTAAAAGCATTGCCTGAATCTAATAAGTGGTTAGCAAATTTTGAGTCCGTTATACCATGTTTCCAACAATATAATATGTTGCTTATATCTCGTTTAGAAGATTTAAATGTTTAACCTATACATTCACAATTACATCTATTACAGTTAATATAATATAATATAATATAATATAATATAATATAATATAATATAATATAATATAATATAATATAATATAAT
>JAGFPH010005001.1:0-21627 GCA_018207615.1 Philaenus spumarius | reverse complement strand
TCTATGGATATTAATGGTAATAAGAAGCCACACATGCAAAAATATCTCTTGTTTTGTATGAGAATCAGGAACCTGGTGTATATTTTGTATATTTTCAAAAGTTTTTTTTACCTTAATCTTTAAATACCGATTGTGATTGTATTACGTATACCGTATATACTTGAAATTTTATAAAATTGTTAAGCCATGTTATAAATTACATTACTGACAAATGTACTGACACAAATGTATTTTAATTTTTATATTTATCAAAATAATAAAACCCATTTAATAGAATCACTTATAAATATCAAATATAAGTTTGATTACGGTAAGTAATTTTGTATAAGTAATAATTATTAATTTGTTTATGATATGATAACATAAAGACAAAAAAAAATAGCCAATTCGCAAAAAAATACTTCATGTGTTTTGTACAATTTACTACAAATAAAGAATGTCCCAACGTTTAGAAAACGTACCCTTTGCCAATCTTTTAAAAAACACAATACCTACATTTTCGATATAGAATCAAAATATTTTAAACAAAGTGAGGCTTGTCTTAACAATCGCCAAACCGATCTTAGTATCTTATAGAAACGTTTCAAACAAAGTTAATGAGAGACTAAATATTACATGTTCATTAAAAGGTTTGATACGATACTACTGAGTCATCTAAAGTTAAAAGGATAAAAAACATTCTAAAAAGCCGGATGTCTAGTCCAAGGCCGACGCGACACTGTATTTATTTAAGTGCGAGTCTCACTGCATATTGCGAGCAATCTGCTCATGAGGTGTGTACTTTGACTTGTTTAAGGTAGGATAAGAGTAAGCAGTGTTAAGTCTCGACGCCAGCGCAGCCTGGAAATAGAAATCCGAAACAACCGTGTAAGAATGTGTATGTGAAAAACCTGCGAAACGAGCAAATTTAAAATAAATGAATATTCTTGCTCCTTATGCATTGGGAAAGCCGATAGACACAAAAAAGTAGGGGGTTGCGTTGCGAGCCTTGCTCGTTTTACGACGCTTGCTCGGAATGGGGTGTGTGTACGTGAAAATTTGCTCGGTTCATACACTGTACAAACACTGATAGATTTAGCCACTCCATCGGAATTCCGCGACAGACCGGAAAATTCGGCTCCGATCTGATCTGATCTGATCGTACAAGTATAGCCGTAGCTTTATTTTTACCAGAAAGAAAATAGTTCATTGAAGTTCAAGGCGAGATGACGTACTTACAACCCAGGCTCTCAAAGTTAACAAACCTGGTAAGAATTTATCATTTATATCACCTAAGAAACTGGTAACAGGATCTGTTAAAGTTCAGCCTACTAAACTAAAAGACGTCCAAAACCTGATAGGTAAACCAACAGTGGGGCCAATTGCACTGAGGTGAACTACATTAAGTGTTATATGGATGTAATAAACAAAAATAACATGTTAACTAATAACTCTTAAACACAAGAAAATAACGAAGAAGAGGAAGAGTGTGAATGTACAACCAACAATTACATTATTACAATGGTGAGTACGATGGAGTCCTAGTACATGTCAATTTAAAATTTATTTATAATAAACTAAAAAAAAAACATAGAAAACTAAAAATTGTTTTGTATGTATATTTGTTGTTGTTGTATAACCATCCTCAATATATCACTTTCATGATTTCAGGTCTAGAATTTTTGTTACAAATACAGACTTGTCAAATTTTGTTTTGTAAATAACTAATCAACTTTTAATATAATGTATCGCATCTGTTACACGGTCCACTTAAATTACATATTGGCATCAAAATTTAAAATATTAGCAAAACTATTGCTTTTTCTGTGGTATACTGTTTGTGCATGAAAATGGAAAATTATGCAAGATGGTCGTGTTTTTAAAGGGCCACTCATTATATGAAGAGATTAGCTTTGGTATATTTTCCAATGTTAATATAAAACACCAAACCCAAAGTTGACTTTCTTTACTTGTAAATATCAAACATTAGTTTATATAACTGTATCTTTTGTTGATCGTTTATACCATATCATATCTTTCGATACCTAATATACATTAAAGAAACAATTTTGGCATTATATATATCATTCACTGTCAAAAATCTAAATCAACTAATGTTGCATTAATTACAAAATTTTAACTAGATTTGAACTTGTTTTTATTCAACTAGCCCGAAGGAGATACAATATTGGTCATGTTAAAACTATTGCATAACAGAAGAAACTTTTAAGCTGAATTTTTTTGATTTGATCATTTTTCCTGTTAAGATACACAAGTTACATTTCGTTATTATTTGAGAAACCTACGGGAGAGTTAGTTATTGTTTTAAGTTTATAAAGTAAATTCCAAAATTAAATAATCTTTGATTTTTCCCACTGTCAGAACTAAAATAAATATGGTGTTAATAATAGTAGATAATTCAGAAACGAGTGTGTTTATTGTTGTTGTTAATAATATTTCAGTTTGACTTGAGAAGAGAAATTCCCTTTAAAAAAATCCAACTACTAAAACGTATCAGAAGATTAATTTGAATATTCATTGTTTTTTTTTTTCTGACACCAGTGATTTAAATAATTGTTATTACTTAAAATGTATTTCAGCTTTATCATTTAATTAAAAAAGACATGTGTATTTAGTGTAATTTTATGTTTCTAACTAGATACTCATTGTTAATATAGTAAACGTTTATAAATGTTCAATAAATTAACAATTTATGTCTTAATATGATAAATATTAGCCAATACTTTTTTTATTCCTACTATTACTTGTTTTCACATAAATGCCATGTTGTATCAATCCATATGTAACATTTATTGATTTTGTTGATTTGACACTCATGGTATTATAAAACTTAGTTCCTTTGAGAACTCATTAAATATATAAGCCTATGTCATTGAAAATACTATTACCATACATACCATTTTAATTTTAATTTACAAATACTTAGGCTGTGTTAATATCTACAATAGTGTTAACATTAGGCAAATTGTACATTTACATTAGGGTCCAATATATTATTACTTGATTTTATGATTTTATCAACAGAAAAAAATTAATGGTGCCATTACAAAAAGGACACATCAAATTTGTTTTACAATGTTATATATTTTCTTTGTCAGCCCCACGGGTTACACGGAAGACATCAATTCGATAGTCAAGTTCTCTGACCAGACTATTTTAAGGGTATTGATGTCAACACTATCTATAGCTATTCTTATGTGTTGCCTTAATTCCAAGAGGCTCAATGGTAATGGGGGAATAAAAACCTTATATTTGACATAATTCCACAAATATAAATCACATGGGATCAAGTCTGGACTGCGAGGTGGCAAGCGCATGAGTGATTGTCGTCAATTGCACCCAATCCAGCGACCCGGTAATTGCTCATCGAGGTATTCTCTGATATCATGGTGGCAATGCGGTGGAGCTCCATCTTGAACCAATATGTAGTCATTACTGTCTTCCTCTAGTTAAGGGTTAAGCCTTTCACTCACCATATCAAAGCATATCTGATCGTACTTTCTTGAAAGAAGAAAAGCCCGTGTATATTTTGTTTTGATACCGCACAAAACACTTTTATCTTAGGAGAATCCCTCTCATGTTCAACAATTACTCTAGGATTTTGTGTTCCCTTAGATTCTTAGGTTGTGTTTGTTAACCTTTCCAATGATATAAAACGTAGATTCCTCCCCAAATATTAGTCGATCACTGAATCTATATTTTTCAAAACGTGTCTGGATGTTTACACAAAATACAAAACGTTTCTCTTTATCAACATCACAAAATGTTTGCAACAGCTGTAGCTTGTAAGGTTTAATTTTTAAACGTTATTTTTCAAAATCCTCGAAACAGATGGCTATGGAATTTGAATATCCACACTTACCTTGGTTGTTGACTTTTTTTGACTTTTCAGGATCGAAGCTTGAACTGGTTCTACACGATCTTCGTTCAGTGATAGCCTGCCAGAACTTTTTATTTGCATAAACAGTCTGTACTTTTGAATGCCTTGTGCCAATCATAAATAGACTGCCTTTATGTTGGGCCTTTTTGAAAGCACTTCCAAAAATGGTGTTGCACTAAAGTAACTGATTGAGTTTTCTCTAGTTTAAGAAACCAAAATGTTTTCTCAACGCTAATATTAACCATTTTTACATCAACGAAAAAAAGGGTTATCTAGCAACAATGTTCCAACAATCAGCTGTTAAAGTACAACTTTAGTTTATTAGCTACCCACTGATGCCAACATGACAGGTATTATTGTGTAGTTTCAAATTTATTGATTTATAAAATTGTATTTCTTTTTGAATAACCCTGTATTTTGCTGCGTAAAGTCTGTGTTTTGTTTTTATCGTGTGGCAAATTAATATGTAACCTACTTACCTTACTTTAATGACACTAAACTGAGAATTTTTTTATAGTTTTTTGGTTTAATTTAATTTTACTTTTCGCCCCATTGTGACTGTAACCAACTTTGTGTTTAAAATCATTCTTGCTATTTTAAAAATTATTGTTTGTAATAAATTTATTTTTGATATTGTACTGTACATTCTTTTGTGGTGTGGATTTATGTACAAATCATTAGTAAAAATACTGGTTGAGATTTTCTGTATTTTTACTGAAATAAAAAGTTGGAGAAATTAAATTGCAATTAGAAAATATCATTACTCCCTACAATGCCAACAGAATAAAATATTACAATTAAATCAGTATTCGTCGTGTGACGGTAAAGTTGCAAGGCACTAATTCCACCACTGACTTTTTACATCAACAGCCCCACAAAATTATCCACCAATAGAATTATCTGGCCAAAAGCTATTGCATTGCTCTAAACTTATTATTTAATTTAACAATATCAAATATGCAATGAATACTTTTTTATTTGTTTTGATTGTGCTATTAATTAAAATTGTATTTAAATGTTTTATTTTTATTATTTATTATTACTAGGTAAATTGCTAAAGATATTCAATTAAATACATTTTTTTTATTTAAAAACATTGAAATAGCATTATTCTCAAAAGACATATTTTTATAATATTTGATTAAATTAACAAATTTTTTATTAAAAAGTATTTATATGATATTGCTAATTTTTAACATTATGAATATTACATGCATTAACTCTTGGTCAGATCATCCAATAATGTGGAGAGTTTGGTGTGCTTGCTGATTTTAGAGATCAGTTAAGGAATTATATTAAATTACAAGTGATAAAACATGGACCAAGACCGGGATTTGAATCCAGAACCTTTGCCTTGCTATCCTGATCCTACAGATATTGGTCGATGTTATCTCACCTGTACGGTTTTACTGCATTTATGAATTAATAGACTGAATACCTCGCATTGCTACATTTAAAACAATCTCAATTCTTTTTGAAGCCTACAGTGCTGTTATTTATTATTATTTTTAATTTGTAATAAATTACCTGCTTACACGCTTCCTCAGCAAGGGTTAAATTAATTAAATTACAAGTGAAAAAACATGGACCAAGACCGGGATTTGAATCCAGGACCTTTGCCTAGCTATCCTGATCCTACAGATAATGGTCGCTGTAGGCGTTTGTCTTTACTGTATTGAATATGGGCAACAGGAATATTAGCGATAGATTGTTAGTTCCAGTTGATAATAAATCAGCAACAAGCGAGTTCGTATAAGAATATAAATTTAAAGAGTTTAATTGTCATGTATTTTTTACGTGCCAACATAATTTGACTTCTTGTTCATTTTGTACATTAAATACTTCTGGAATGAAACTGGTTTTGTATAATGCATTAAAAGACTTCAAAGTCATATCCTAAGAATCCGAAACCGATAATCGCTCAAAAGAATAAGTTCAACGTAAGCTGCTGAGGAATAAGAACCGCCAAGTAGCCATTTAGTACGTTTAGTCATTATTTTAGTTTACAAAATTTACATCAAAACTAAAAAAATAAATGCTATTTTATTTTGTCAACAAACTAACTTAATAAATTTTACTAGAGTTTTACTTAAAGTTTACTAAAGTAGCCTTTGTTATGTGTTCAGAAAACCATGATTTGATCAAGCGGCCTGTTTCCAATCTATAACTCAAGGCAATCTCACATTTTAAGGAAGGAATACATGATATATTCTTAGGGCATTGTCCAATTGTTGATGACGTTCAATATATATTTAAACTCATGCTTGGCTCTATTAAGACCTTAAGATAATATTTTGTTTTTAAATTTACGTTTTATTGTTATGAAAATTAATTGGTAAGTGAATTGTGGTATTATGAAATAGTTCAAAACAAAGAAATTTTAATTTTGGTTGTGCATTTTTTAGTTGAATAAAATTAATTATTTTTTTTTACACACATATGAGAGTGATAACTAACTTACCTATTGTTTAGGTATCCAGTCACAATCATCCTTTAGTTTTAAGATATTAATTGTGTTTAGTTATAGTTATATCCGGAGTACAAATAAGTTAAGTTATAAGTTCAGTCATAGTAAAGTAATTAATTCTGAGCTGAGCAAATTTTGTACTAAAATTAAATTACGTAAATGGAAGATTTTAATTGAGAGAATTATTGTCAAAATATTTGTAGAGTTGAATATTTGGCACCTAGCTGCATCACCTAGACCGTACAAAAGAGATGTCCAAAATATTCCAGTAGGTAGTAGTTACTTATTCTGCAACAATGTTTTAAAGCTTGTGTTACCAGAAAGGTGGGGCACATACCGTTGTAGAATCGGCTCCCAAAAAGAGGACTGCTGTATACAGATCGTTGTACAGTTGGCGTACCCAACGTGGTGCACTGATCGTTAAAAAACTTAATTTCACTCAACAAATGTCATCGGTTCAGCTTCGTGATCGAATTATTATTCACAACCAAATAATTTATTAGATTGGGATAAAAAAATTAAAGCAAACTTAAATAAAGTGTTTGTAATCAGTTGTCATAATTACTTGTAGCTAGTCATAAGGGCTTGAATAGTAGGGTACAAAAAGCTTTCATAATTAATATTTTTTTTAAACACATACATTTTTTATGAAATATATTTCTCATGTCAATAAGATAAAACCTTCCTTGGAGATTTTTAATCATTTAATACATTAATAATTTTAATAATGGCTGATGAATATTATCTTGCTAAACCGCGTTCATGAGTGTCGAATTATGTTGTAGTGTCAGCAAATTTTTTTCATCAGTAACGTGAGAATGCGAATCAGAGGGGACGTTTTTAAATCTTTTATTAATTACGCATGTATTATTAAAATATTTATTTAAAAACAACTGTAATATGATATTTTATAGAAGTGCAATTCTTATTTTTATATCTCAAAATTACTGGTCGGTCGTTCTAACAACACTGCCTGAACAAAACTTGTATGTACTATGGAAAAATAAAAATGCTGATTTGTTAACTGATCTCTTATTCTGTAAGCATCTGATAAACTATGCTACTGTTACTTGTCTTATGCTAGGATTAAATAAGTAACTTACACACATATGTTTGCTAATAACATGATTGATGCAATCATTAAAAAAGATTTATTTTAGTATTTATTTACTATTGTTGAAAATAAATTAAGTTGTAAATTTTTATTTCTACTTTATTCTACTTATTGTAATACTATTATATCTACTAGTTAATTATATTATAAAGGAAAAAAAATATATATCGTATATAAATACGAACTGGTCATACCTCAGTTAGAACTGAGCTGTTTCAATACTTCAAGGTTCGGTCGGTCTTAAGTTTTAAATTGACGTTGACTATTCCTTGATTATTCCACTCCTAGCAAAGTTAGATAGTCATAAGTGAAGCTATCTCTTCCAAATAATTGTAAATAATTATAAACTACGTAATACAATTATTTATTAATATGATATAAAGTATTAAATAGAAGAAATTGCGTAATAGTAGAACACCTCTCGTTACATAGAAGTTTAATAAGAGAAAGGGTGAACAGCAGAGGTTAAGTGACTTATTACTGAAATTCTGAAATTTTGATGACATTTCAACATTAAAAATAAGTGACGAAAATAGGTTTATCACATCACCAAGGAATATTATAAATAATAGGAAGAACATTTGTATAGGATACCTTGGCTTTAAGTGTGAAGAAGATGATTATTTTAGTCACTTTGCAGTAATTTAGATTTTAATTTGTTCATTGTTCGTGTTTATGGACAATAATTCTTTATTTAATTCAAAATTACAGTGTAGGTGGATTATTATATACAAATATTATTAATTTTATTAAATTTTACAGCTTTTTTTTAAATTCGAGTAACTTTGTGTGGCGATCATCACAAAATAAAAATGTTACATTTAAAATTTGTTTACATTTTATGGAGTACGAAATTAATAAGGCTACTTGCCACGCCTATGTTACTCCATGTTAACTATATGCACATTTTCTTAAGAACCATAAGCCTTAGGGCAATAATTTGTTTAACATTTTTTTTAATCACCCTTTTTCCTAGTGCGCTACATGACTCTTTTGTAAAATTTTATTTCTTAGTATTTTTTCTTTCATTGCAAAAATAATTTTTAATTTATGGGTAAAAATTGTCATAAAATATTTCTTTTTAAACAAATTAAGAGGATTTTTAGAAATTATCATGTTGCGCAGTAATATACCATGTTATAAGAAAGCTCAACAAGTTTGGCAACAATATCTTTATTAGATGCTGGGAAAAGTTACATCAAAGTCCAAAAAACATAACTTTCGGAGAAAAACTCAAAATATCCAACATTTTATGATGGTTCTTACTGTTTGTATATAATTATGACACTTATGACAGTACTGTAGATTATCGTTATACAAACAATAACAGTAAATTTATCAGCAAGGAAGATATGAACACTTGACTGCACTGCATGGTTTTAGGCCTATGCTTAGCCTAACATAGTCTATAAATATACATACGGGCAAAGTCAATACTTGTATTTATAACAGGGTTATATTATCCACACAGTTGTAGGCCTATTTGTTTTTGCAGCTAAGCAACACTTTTTTATCAAACATGAAGATAAAACACTGAATTAGTTTACGTCATTTAAAAAAAATAATTATTGATATAGAAGAAAGCAATAGCACAAGAAATTCTTAAAAGGTAGCTCAGTAATGGCCTGGGCTAATAACAAAAAACAACAGCTGATGTCAATATGTCAAACTGTTTTTTTCACAGGCTCTAAACAGAAAAACAGAGTAGCCAACATGAGAAAACTTTACTTCGTAAAATTTACATCTGCTTTCGAGCGTTCAGCCATCTAAAACCAAAATTGTTCGTGAAAATTAGAGTGTATGGGTAGAAACCATAAATTTGTTCACCAACTTTTAATTGAACTAAAAAAAATCTAAAAATATTACGTTGTTCAGCAAATTCTAAAAAATAATAATCAATAATTAAAAGAAAATAAATTAAAATGTTAAATATTTTTCCGTGACAAGTCCCCTAAACGTGTGTTATACTTTTTTTCATATTTTGTTACTGTTGGTGTGTATGTCATTACTAAAAGTCGTCGCATTTTAATTTTCTGCGCATTGTAATTATTAAGTTCCTGTATTGATCAGTATTTATTGGAACTCTCTGTATGATTCAATTTCATTCCGTCGCAAACCGGTAAAGGGAATTGATTTAATAGAATATTTTTAATAATAAAAGTTCTACTTTACGGACAACTGAAAAATTTTAATTTCTTATAGATATATATATATATATCGTAAATTGAAAGCATAAAAACAAATTTTTACATATCATATTATGTTTCTGATTGTTTTCTTAGTTGTAATCATATGGCTACAATAAAATTAAGGTAATTTTTTTGTATTAGATAAATGTTTACAAGCTACATTCTAATTTCAACTGAGCGTTTAGAGATTTATTTGTCCTTTAGTTTGACACCTATAGATTATTAAAATGTGCATTTACTCTAGTAAAACTGGTTACTTTTAACGTACATTTTACTCTTTCTAACACATCCCTACTGTCAGTTTTACTTCTAAATATTATTGTCATATTTTTCCAATAGCTTCGATTTCCATTGTAATCTTACTTAAGATATATACCAGAATAGTTTGAAACATTACTTTTTAAATATTGGTTTTAGTAAAGTAATTATATAAGGCCATTTATACGAATAAAGACGTAAAGGCTGTGTACAGCGCAGAGGTAAAATGAAAGCCAGTAACTGGACTAAAACTAACGCAACTATGGTTCCAACTGTATCAATCTGGACAAGTTAGTTTACCACTATAGCACTTTGATCCTTTTTTGTATATAGAGTACTCGTAATATTTATGATTAGCCTATCTTTTAGTCCATTCATGTAAATAGTTTTTATCCGGTACTTCACATTACTGTCATTTATGTAACAATATTTTCAATCAATTTTTTGTTAATTTTTTATAGTTCTTACACTGAAATTATAACTTATTGTTGTTACCATTGGATGTAACTGTTCATTTAACCTTTTTAAGTAAATAATTTTACAAATTATATCATATACTCTCTAATCATAAAATATAATTATTTTATGTATATACTTTCATTTACGGCTACTCTATGTTTAGAAAACAAATGTAATTAGACCTTTATTGCTTATTTTATTAGTTATAAGTGTGCTATAATAGCTTCTAGCAAAAATCTTTGTACATTACAACGATTAAGCATATTACATTGTCACAAATCACAGCTGAAATATTCTAAAATTGCTTTAGGTTAGACTGAAAATAAAGGATAATAATATTACACTGAAAATAAAGGTTAAATATTGTGATACCTTGATTCGGAACAAAAACATACATTTTAAAACAACCAAAGATGTAGAAAGTATGACTATATGTACAAACTTGATCTCTTGATTCACACATCTGTCAGTTAAAGGTGTCAACACTTATAAGCTATTTTAAGTTTTTCGTTAATGGAATTCTTGGCCGTATTTTGTTTACCCAGTTTATACAAGAAACCACTTCATGTAAATGTAAACTGTAATAATATATACGATACTGCAAAAATAGTAGCCTACCTGCAAAAGCTATTATTTAAGTTTTTAAGGCTTGCTGTGTCTGAATACAATGGGTTATTTAAAAAAAGCTTTGACGTTTTGATTAAATAAAAATTTGAATTAATTGCCTATCTTCATAACTACATTAAGAAAACTTAATGGTTTTAAAACTCTATTGATATTTTAAACCCTCAAAAAATCCCAAAACTTTTTCTTATAAAAAGAAAACAATACTTTAAAATATGATGTAGAAATTATTTATCAGATTGCCCATTTATTTCGAAAGTATATATGATAATTTTACTTTTATTATTATTTAATAATAATAATAATAATTTTAACTTAGTTTTATTTTAAAACTATTTAAATGTTAACACACTATATAGTAAAGTAATTTAATAACATTTAAATTGAACATAACTAAACACAAAAAGATTGTGTTTAAAAGAGAAATTGAGTTAACACGATCAAACAGAAATAGTTAGATTTTAGTTTAATATACAATGAATACACGAAATTGTAGATATGAATAGCGAAATAGAAATTGTAAATACAAATTTATATTACTTGGTGGGAAATGATGAATGCTTGGATATTAACGAAAAAAATGTAATCCCGTCAATAATATTTTTACTAACATAATTAATGACTGATTAAATATTTATTTCTTGTCTTGTTGTTGCTATGTCTAATTGGGACTTCTTCATGAGCCTTTAATCTTTTTGCTAAGTCAAAGTTTAGTTTACCACTGACTAGAATTTCCGCAAAAAAAATAACATAATAAGTAACATAATTTTTTAAAGATCCTACATTTTGCAACGAATTAAAATGTTTATGGTTTTTTCTGTTCTCTTCTTTGCAACCCAAGTTCAGTTGTATGCATTGTTCCACAATATGAATTATTGTATACGTTTCACAATAGGATGTTATTCTATTTCTATACTTCTCTGTACATAAAAGGCCAAGGTCTAACTGATCATTATGACAACTCCCGAACAATCGAACCGATTAACGTGAAATTTTGTATTAATTTTCCTTATATTGTACGTACAATAATATTTAGATGTACTACTAGGCTGAGAATTGACCTAAATAGTATTAAACTATCAATAAATTGTTTGTATGATCAACGAACCGTTTTTTACTTACATTTTTTGACTGGTATTTAAAACTGTGAAAGTAAAAGTTTAGATTGTATTATTTTTTGTAGCTTTTATGAAATTCATATAGTAGGTTGTCACTAAATGAGATATTAAATTAATAAAATAATTTTCCAAACTTTTTAAATTCTTTGAATTTAATATATCTAGTTTTGTAAAAAAATTTAAAACACTTTACCTATAGATATAAAAATAATGGTTTCACCTTTCTATGAAGAGGGTAAAGACAAGTTGGTTCCTCTACGACAAATGTTTAAACTATTTTGGAAACTATGTAGAAAAATAGTTTAAGATATCATCTTTCTTGGAGAAATAAATTTTGTTGGAAAAACTTGTCTGTATGTTTTTTCCCAAAACGGTACTTACTTTCTGGACAAGCCTCGTAACAAAACAAATTTAAAAAATTCTGTAAACAGTATTATTAAAATAATTTATATAAATATGCAAATATTATTCTTGCTATATGTCACTTAAATAAACATGTATTTCAGCAAATTTAATGCAGAAAATTTATGTTACATTATGTTAAAATATACTTGTAATATTATTAAAACGATTATTTTTTTCTAGTAACTTAAATAAGTAAGTATTAAATAAAATATACCAAACCAATATGTCATTAGTTAGCCAACTTTGTTTGCATTGCTGGAGCAAACAAATATTGCAGTTTATACATTCAATACAAAACAGTTTACAGTTGCCTGAAAGGTGTTTCTAAACTTTAGCTTTCTCTACAAATTTCTCTCTGGTGGGTTATAAATCTTAACTGGCGAGACCGGTGTTTGAGAATTCACTGTCCTTTTCTATCCGACATATTTTGCTGCGTCCTTTTAATAACAGTTGTTTAAATATTTTTTTAGACATATAATTAGTTAATCTACATATTTTATGTATATCATAGTGTTTTACTAATGGGTTCAAATAAAGGCTGATATTTAATATTAAATATGAAAACTGTTTACTTCAATTAAACATATTTCAAATATTTTTTACTAATCAAGTACAGCACATTTGTTGATATTTGTCACAGTACTCTGATTTGTGAGTTTAAAGTATCAACTGAGTGTCAATATATGTATTCATTAATCAAATCGTATGTACAAATTTAATATATGCAAATGCAAGTAATTGTATTGAGATCACAAAGGCTTTCATATAATATATCATTATTTTTGAAACAAAAATTATTTTTACATTTGTACGTTTTATTTTTTTCAATTCAAAAGTTTTGCTTAAATTATTACAATAGGTCGTCTGTTAATTTCATAATTTTGAAAATAAAAGTATATTTTTTAAAGTAATTTAGTAGATTTTGTATGTTATACACAGTAATATAATAAAAGTAGAAAACTCACTGTGGTCATTTTCCAACGTTATATATTCTACAAAACTATAAGCCTAAATTCTACAATATACAATATATACAGTATACAAAAATGTAATTAACTTAATTTATTATTTAATCTTGCAATAACACTACAAAACATATGCCAAACATTTACTTAAAAATAACAATAGTATTTCAACTTTTTCACTACACTATGCTCCAACAAATACAGTTATATTTTTATAAATAAAACTTAATGTAAGTCTCCACAAACATGAAGTATTTATTATTTTACCAAAATGAACTAATCTCTGTAGGCACGTAAATGTAAGACAATTAAAATGGATACATATAAGTTTAAACCGTCAATGCATTCATATTAGTTTCTAGAGGATAATATTAAGAAGAAAGAATATCTGAAATAGAAGCCACGTTAATTGCATGTAATACGTAAATAATTAATACAAGTAATAGTCTTAATATTATAATTTATATTGGTATTTTCAATAAAAAACAGCGATTCATACAAACACAGATGACGGTTTTTAACAAAAATTTATATTTGTGTTAAGTTTACTTGTTAATCTTTCATATGTTGATATATACTTTCTAGGTATTAATATTTATGACAAAATAATGAATACTTTTAACACTTTGATGTTCCTAACTTTCTGCAATAAAGTTTTCAGTAGAGTAACTAGAATGCAACCTATTGTACAGAATTGATAATACAACATTTGTATTAGATGATCTCTAATTTAACATCTACAATGTTTAGAGTTCAAAGGAAAACTAACTTATCCTTGAAACAACTTCTACATTATTCACTTTATAGTCACTTTGCGCTAAAACTATTTCAACATTTGATCAGAGTTCCTTTTGTAACCGTTTGAAATAATATATTAAAGATATAAAATACTATTTGTGTTTTAACAGGCTTAGTTCATTTTATATTATATTATTTTCTGTGCTGGAATACTACTATTGCATATGTAGTTTCATATTTTTATTTAAAACCAATTGTTAATAAATAAATAATACTATTAGCACTTGAATATTTTATTTTTATTTTACTGTTGTATAATTATATACTAGGGGTAACATATTGAGCCTCCACTCTATTAAATTGTAATACCAGAACTGACCGGTAATGTTATGTTGGTTAAGTGTTAAACTAGAATTTTACCTAAATCTTTGATGTTCTAAGATTAGAAATTTAATTCTAGTTTTGTATCGTTGATAAATTATTATAACCTCCGATCAAATATAGTATAATATTTGTAACAGAAAGTAATTTAATACATTCATCCATTGTCAGAAATATTTTTTATTCTACATTATTTTAGGCTCACAAAAAATGTATAATAGATTATTCATACTTTTGATACTAATTATAATCATACTCTACTATCAAAGAATTTCAATAAAAGGTTTTTCATTTAGGCCTACATTATTTTAAATTTTAAAGTATTTTATGAAAATGTAGGCGTACTTCAAACATACCTAATTATTGTGTATTGTTCTATTTATAGATCCATAATATTATTATTATCATCAGTTATAGGAATGCATGTAATACTGCTAAATTCATCATGTGAATATCAAGGTAACACTTCTTGTTTATTAAATTTAAAAAAAAAATAGAACTCTACTTTCAGTCGTTTGTAAATATATAAAATAAAACATGAACACAAAATCTCACAACAAATACGTTTACTAACCTCAAACGCGTTTCAACGACATCCTCAGTGATGCATACATATCTCTATATCTCTATACAAATCAGCATTTTCTTTTCCTAATGAGGTTATAATTATATGAATTTTGACATTGAATGAGCGATAAGACAGATTATTTCGCTTAAGTGGATACAAAGGACTAACATAAATTTATCATGCAAACATTCTCACAGCTAATTTGTCATATTGTGTTTCTGAAATGATTTAAAACTTACGTTTATAATTTAGTTTTATGTTAAGTTTTTAGTGGACGAAACGTTTATTATTGTCTTTAATTATAAACATTATTTGAATACAAATTTTTCTATTCTATAATCAAATAATTGTTTACTATCTATATACGTACATGTATAATAATCGAAAAAAAACTTATTTTTGTATTACGATAGAGAGAAAAAGTCCGACGGTTTTACGTATAACTTGATATAAAACTATACAAACAAAAATTATATTTTACAATTAACTTATATCTGACTTTATCGGTTTTTGTTTATTGCGTTATTACAATTATATTAGGTTAAACATTCATCCGAGCAAGGTACATGTGATTCAATAACACGCCAGTGGATCCAAAGTTACACTGTCTAGTTTTCGTTATGAGCGTAAGAGCAATGTGATAATATCTCTTACCTTGCCTGTTTTTTTACAATTTAACTTTAAAAGCAAAAGGGTTTTAATTCATATTAAGTTCTGATAATAAACAAACAAACACGAAATATACCTAATCATGAAAAACGTTTGTCTTTTATTACAAACTATTAACTACAAGAAGTTTAAATAATCAAAAACCCTATGAAATAATAATATAATCACAAAATAAACATTTGTTTGTCATTGACAAAATACTAGAAGTTAATAAATGTTAATATTTACCTTCAACTTATAGTTTATTTAACTTTATTTATATTTTCTTAAACTAACAGTTTAAATATTTAAATAAGGAAACATAAATGAATTGACTAATAACTAAACAATCTGTCGGTTTAAACTATCTTTGGTGCTCTTCAACTCCGGAGCTGTTATGATGGAATACTAGCTGAAAATATCGCACGAAGTTCCGTGGAAGGAAAAACTTTCATTTTAAATACTGAATCTTTTAGTTTTATTTTCAGAATAATACAAACCTTATATCTATTCACAAACAGAACACAAACCCAAATGGCTCTTGCCATTTACGTTATAGAATCTCCATAAAAGGTTGCGGAAAATAACCAACCACACACGATGTCTAATCGCCGAGCCCAAGAGAATGTATCTCCCAAGAGACTCCTATTGCACCCCCCTGGTCAATTGATCCATGTGGAATGCGGGAGACGCAATTCAGATACTAGCTGCCATTTTACACGTAGTCTATACATCTGAATCTTTTGTTCTGCAGCTGGTGTGTTTTGTTGAAAAATTTTCAATAATTAGTAATTGTGTATTATGATGGATTGATGTCTTTTTATAGTGTTATATACATCCGTGCCCACTGGGCCACACTCTGATAAATTTTGTTTTTTGTTTTATTTTTAAACTACTGTAGTCCAACATGTTCGTGTCAAAATTGCTCCAATTCAGTTAGTGCAGAACAATTGTTGACAAACAATTACAAATTAAAGAACCTAATAGAAGATTAAGTAAATATTTAAACAAAATTTTAATTTAAATTTGATTTAAACTGCAAGTATAAGAACTAATCTTTTAATTTAGTTCAAATTAACTTAACTGAGCACTAACCTAATAGCATTAAATAAAGTTTTTAAATATTTATAAACATGATTATAAATAGCGTAATTTAGTACGTGATCAATTAATATTTGAATCTAAAATTTCACCTGACTAAAATTACCTCTTATAGATATACAGTTATTTATTTTGTATTTAATTATATGTACAATTATAATATTTAGGTTACACAAACAGACAAGATATTTGCTATTCAGGTAACCATGTTCTCCTTGTCAACATCACTTCTTGACTCATTGAATAATAGCCTGGAGATTTGCTTTTAGGGTGTTACCGGCAGTGTCGGAATAAGAGAAACCTTGAGCAAATGGTTGTTGTGTCTAAATCAATATTCATTTAATGCACTATTATAAGGGTGCATTTGTAATTTGTTTCCAATTTTGAATTATACAAACACTAATGAATTATATTTAATAAAAATACCATAATATCAATTTCAAAGCTATTGTATTTAAATGTTTTTTATTAATATTTTTACTATCTATATGTTTTTCTAAATTCCGATTAGATAAAAACAAGTAAATTAGCATTGCTTTACAAGTTCTAAAAGTAATGTAAATTATTAAAGGGTTCCTTTTAAATAGCTAAATATATCATGGTATTTCTCATATTTTTATTTTCAACAGTCACAAATTATTTTTATATTTTTAAAACAAAATTTAAAAATTTTTTCGAGTTGTTGACATTAAACGTAATGGCGTTATAGTTTATTGATTATAAATCAATATCGTTCAAGTAATGTAAGTATTAAGAATATTTTGTTTTCAATGTTTATAATTAACTTTCAGATGATATTTTTCAGTTCGACAAATAAATAATTGTACGGGTACTTGAACAGGTGTACACCTGCAATTAAGTATATAGAACAATATAAACTTTGGATCAATTTTTCTTTCAACAAACCAAAAATATGATCCAGTTTAATCTTTCACCATTTATTGGGTGGCATGACTTTAAAATTAGTTTTAGTTGAACCATTTTAAAATTTGAATTATTTTTAAGTAACTATTTTTTGCAACACTTGTTAAATCTAATAATCAAAGTAAAATGCATGACTCCAATTAAGTTGTATTAAACATAAAACAAATGCATGGTATTTTATAAGTTTAAATTTTGTATCAGATATTATAAAATTAGTATCATATTAAATTTGTCTCATTTCAGTAAATTCAGTTTTGGTCAACAATTGAATACCTCGTAATAATTTTACAATCTGGATAATTTTTGTTTTGCTTCTTGCACAAATCTTCTTGTTAAGTACAATTAATTAACTAATTGCATATAATCTCATCTAACTAATGTTATATTTATTAAATTGCTTCAAGAAAGTATATTGAAGTTATTAGGAACAAAAAGGGTATAATTTAATAACTGTTGTTTGAAATACATTTTATAGAATAGAAATGTAGTTAAACCTTAGATAAAACGAATTAACCTTTACCTTAAATTCTTATGATATTATATTTTGCAAATGAAGTCATTTAACGTAAATAAACTGTGTGCTTCACTTCAAACCTTAATATAAAACATGATTACAGGATTTATGTAATAACCATAAAATAAGACATTTATATTCAGGGTATTAATAGTCAGTTTATATGTACTATAAATGTGATATTCTTTATTATTGAACGCACAATATGTAGTTCTTAGACTGTCTTCTTATTTTCAATATTTACGTATTTCAAAAGAAATAAGCGTATTGTTTAAACCTATAGAACGTTATATTGCTATATAACTGGAAATCTGTATGGCTGTATACTTTTTTACCTATTACATTTACCAATTTGTTGTAAACTATAAAACTAGGCTATAAAACTGATCAAATTGTTAATAAAATGCGTTGATGAATTATTTAAGCTTCTAATTTGTTATAGCTCCTTATTCCATTCAAAAATTCTTCATTATTTTATGTTTAATTTGAATTGTCGGAATCGTATTGGTGGTACAAGAGGGATTTTTGTTTTAGTGTATTAATGAAGGATTTTAGGGATTCATATTCATAATAGTATAAATTTTAGTTTTATCATTATTATTTATTTAACATTTTACGTTTTGTTAACTTTTATATAAATCAACTATATCTTGATTTCTTGAGGATTTACATATATATGACTTGCATAATTAATTGTATTGGGAAGGTAAAAATTTGCATGCAAGTATTGCACAGTATTTCCACTCAAATTATAACTTGGTATTTTCTTTATGCTATTCTTTACATTTATATTATATTTAGTTATCGATAGTGTAGTTAAGCGACAGCGACACCCTTGTGATTTTACCTTTCATAATTTTGTAACTTTGTAAAAGAGTATCGGTGACATTAATAATAAATATCAAAATACAGTACAGTAATCTCATTTTGCCTAACTTTGTTTCAAACAAAAGTTCATCAAACCACGAAAATAAAAAAAATAAAAAATAATCAAAGCAACAATAATCTGCAGAAACAAAGCTGTGGGGATATAAAGCTTATAAAGTCGCTTTGGGTTTGATCGCTGAACAATTGGGTCTTGCCTTCGAAATTGTGTACATTTTCACAACAAAGCTTTCAAACCAGGTTTTAAAGAAGATTTTATACATGTCATGATATAATACAGATATTTAATTAAGGAAATTTCTGAAAAGTAACGAACAACAATATTTTATCATTTTCTATATTATCAAATCATGCTATACACATAATTACCCATTTTTACAAAACAAATTATTTGTAATGGTAATTTTCACAGACAACGCTCAACGGGTGCAACTTGATAAAACAAGTAATTTCAAGCAACTTCAATTTAATCCAAAACGGTTGGTTACCTATATACTAAAATGTAAAGAATAAAAAAGTCTTAATATTACCTATTCAACCTAAAAACAAAACACCAAATGTTTTCTGTTTAAATTGTTTAAGTCTTCTGCCGTATTGGTGATATGGCTGATGTTACTACAATTTTAATACAAAATAGACAACCCTTGAAAGGTTATGCATTTGTATATCTTTGTTAGAAGTCAAGAAATCCAACCTTTCCGATACTTTTTTGTCACACTGTACAATCTCTTTCTTGCAAAAATTATTAACACTTAAGTTACTTTATTAAAAACAGACTAAATCAAATTCAGCTGTTAATATATTGTTATATGAATAAGTCCAGAAAATTTAATACTTTCGTACCACTATGATATCTTGACCACTCTCATATTTTTAATAGCATAGTGGTGCACTGAAAATTAAAAGCGATAAACTTTAGATCACAATCATTCTTGTTGTGTGTTGTTCACTTGTAATTTATTTAATATAACCCTTGCTGTGGAATTGTAGACTTTAGAAAATAATTTGTACACGATCGTTTTATTAAAGTTAAATTAGAAATATTTGTGCTTTAACAAGGCAAATGAAATGGTTACTTATTAAAATGCAGCAAACCATGCAAGTAAATGACATCCATCAATACTGGGTTGTTCAAAAGAGCTTATTTCTAAATAAATTAATTTTCACTTCATGCAAAATATCATGGTCTCAAATAAATGAGTGTATGTCATGTTTACTAAATTTAGTTAAAGTTTTTAATTTTAAGTCTTGAACAATGTTTAGATTACTCGTAGGATACTGTTTTCTCAACTCTCACCAGATACGATTTCAGAATCGTAAATACAATACAATCGTTAGTTAATATACTTCGTTATTCTTGAACTTTATTGATTATAGATACTATTATGTTATTCTCAAACTCTAATGTTTTTCTTTTTTTATTTATAAATTGGTAATATTTTTTAAGTATTCACTGTTTAGCAAATAAATCTGTTGAAACCCTTGAAAGGTTATCCAGTTCCGACTTAGTCCCACTGTGATCTATATATTTCGAGATGAAGATATTTGTATTATACAAATTGTATAAATATGGTTGACTGTATGAAAAGTGGAAAACGTTATGTGATTGCTTTAATCCAAAGCGTTTCCTCTTGAAAATATTTAATATATTTATTTGTGTTTAAAATAAAAAATTGGAGCTGTACAGCAGAATGATTTTATATGTACTTGTATTGATGTTTGAACCTAACCATCTCTTAACTCAAATTTAATAGTCTGATTATAAAAAAAAAGACTATATATGTACTATTTTGGAGTTCGTATATTTAGTTTATCTTATTATATTTGACTAATTGGCCAAATCGATTTATTTTGTAGAAAATACTAAAGAAACATTCTTGAATTTAAATTAGGATGTAATCTAGTTTTTATTACACAATTCCACCTAGCATAAGAAGGCCTACATAATTATGTCATGATAAAATGGGTCACACATACCTTGGTTACATTAAGTGGGACCAAAATCAGTAATCCACTCTGTGTAAATACAAAATGTTATCATTTTAAAAAGCATTTTGTTTAAATCTAAATAAGAAGTAGAACCTAAAATAGAGTAGTATTCATAACAGATGCTAGTAGTAAAATAAATTCAGATATGTAAAATGTTTAGGCAATATTAGTTATAAGGGAGAACATGTGATAAAAATAATAAAAATTTGGGAAACCATATTTTTATTGTAATAGTAATCTTGATAAGTTATTTGATAATAATAAAGATAAAAAAGACGTACAGTATTTTATAATATTATATTATAACATAAATATTTATATTATATTATATTATATTATATTATATTGTATTATATTGTATTGTATTGTATTGTATTGTATTGTATTGTATTGTATTGTA
>JAGFPH010005000.1:78560-106271 GCA_018207615.1 Philaenus spumarius | reverse complement strand
AAAATTAAACAATATAATTATATTCATTAGAATTGAAAATGTATATTAAAATTCTAGTCGGTTGTTTATATAAGAAGTAAATTTGTTTACTACTCTACTTATTGGAAATAAATATTACAAAGTGTAATAACCCTAATATTATATTTATAATTGATTGAAAATGTATATTAAAATAATAGTTGTTAATATCAGAAGTATATTTGTTCAACTAATTTTTTAGTTGAACAAATATACTTTTGTTGCATATACTTTAGTTGAATGATCCGAAAACCACGGGTTTTTCAACATGACGAAGCATATTTAGTAAAGTTCACAAAAACACGACTTCGTGACTAATGTTAGTCGGCTACCTTATGGTTTGGTAATATTGCGTTGACAGCCAGTTCCCTTTTTTTCCATTATATTTAGTTTAAACCAGCGAGAATATTCTAGACGGCGATTACTTGTCAATACTAAAACCAAAAAACTATTTTGCGTGATTGGGTCACAAAATTTACTAAATTAAGTTGATACGTAAATTAATTTAAAGGGATTAATCTGCTTGCTGTCAGTTTTGTTGTTTTTTTTTTAAAATTACACAAATAGTGACTGTTGACATGGAGCCAATCCTTTCTCCATACTAATTGAACGTATAGCCTTGTTCGTAGAGTGGCTTTGTGTACCGTAATTATTTCTTTCTTAATTTTGCCATTCTTCCTTCCATTGCTAAAATAAACGATCAATCAATGTTGCATGATTGAGTTTTAAAATTTATTCAAAGAACTAGATACGTAAAGTTAAACAAAATGAGTAACCTGCTTGCAATCGTTTTTTTATATATTAGATCTCTAGAGGAGAAAAAATAGATTTTTGCTTCCGAAAGTTGGACGGTGGAAGAACGTTTTACTGAACATTGGTTTGGGAGTAAGGAACAACACATATACAGTTTTCTGTTAACAAATTATTTTCGTATGTGTAAAATATTGTAAAGTGGTGGCACGAAAGCACAGGAGCGCTCGGTTGAGAGCGCACTACACTAAATTTGTATTAATTTGTTATCTAATTGATCAAACTGCGATCATAATCCTTAAATGAAAGAAGAATCGAGCAGTTAACTATATGTAACGTTTACAAACATGAAAAACAATATCTATAGGAATAGTAAATATATAAGTATAAAATTGACTCAAAGTATAGCTTTGTATGTAATGAAACTAGTTTAGCTTATAGGACGTTTCACATTCCCTATAACTACATCATATGGATAAAAATTACATTTAATAAAAAATGTGTTTTCATTATTACAACTAAGCGAATTTGTTATTAAATCAATAATGCTCTTTAGTAGTTACAAATTTATAACATAACTTCAACCGGGCTTTAAAGTTGACCTACACAATATTTCAAACCAATTTTTGTAGTGTTAAATGTTTTATTTCAAGACAGTTATAAATAGATTTTGTAAAAACTTTTGGGTCAACATCGTGTTATCCTACCCATTGTTCAGAAGCATAATTGTATTACTAATGGTTAGTTCCGACAAAATTGACTTTAGTTCTGGCAATTAAGCGATGGTTATTTTTAAAGGTAAATGTGTATGCTATTTTTACACTCACCCATCCGCTTTTGAAATTTCACATAATTTTTGTACTAAACGTTAGGATATCTTGTTGAACTAATGTAATAGTGTTTTGGGCCCAACCGTAACTAACGTTTACTAAACAAATGGGAGGGCTATTTGGCGAAAGTCAGCTTCACAACCTCACTCCGAACACACTTGTTTAATTTTGTTCTATACGTTTTTTGGTTTAGTATTACAAGTAATGCCCGTCTTGATTAATTTCATTGTTTTAAAGTAAAGATAATGGCCAAAGAAAATCAAAAGAACCGGCTTTCAATGCATCATTACCAAACCATAAGGTAGCAAAATAACATTCCTCAAGCAGTTTGTGAACTAACTGTTGAATGCCATGTTGAAAACCCGTGGTTTTCGTATTATTACAAATACAAAATTATGTATTTCTTAAATAAACAATTATTGTTTCAATATACATTTTCAATTCATTATAAATATAATATTATTGTTTAACTCATTGTATTATTTATTTCCAATTAATAGAGAAGTTTATTCACTTATTTTTCTTCTTATTAGGCTATTATTATACTCGTATTTTTGAATATTTATTGCCATTTAACACAATGTTTTTATAAAATACAATAATTGTGAAAACTTGTTTTTAATTAATGCCAATAAAGTAAGCTTTTGTAAAATGCATGTACCATATTGTAGTAAACAAATAGCCTTTACAGTTAGTTCAGCTACTCAAATCACATCCTTCAAGTGCAAATTGATACATCCTACATATTTAACAAAAATAAGCTACACATTTTCTAATATGTTGTACAGGGAATTAAAATTAAACTACATTCAAACATTTTGGAAAGGTTTGACTTAAACAGTTGAACCTCAAAATATAATATTTTTAATCCGATGTAGTAAAGGTGTGAGAAACTGTTCTTTTAGCGAATTCCGGTCGCGTTTAAAAAATAGTCCGCTTAACTGTTCTTTGGTTGGAATACTATAAAAGATAACAACACCTTGATCTTAAAAAGTATATTTAATTGATTATTGTAATTCAACTGCACAATTAATTAAGTTATGCAAAATAGAATATAAAATTAACAATATTGTTTACTGTCTAAATTAAAAATACATTTTGTTATAAATGTCGTGTTTTTAAAATATCGTCCTAAAAGAAAAAAAAAGAATATCACAAGTAAATCAAGAAACTAATTAAATAACTAAATAAAAAAAATATAGCCTAAGCAAATTGCACATATTTATTACAGTCAAAACTAAAATAACCTAACACAATATTCTTATATTAAACCAAAACAATTTATAAGATAAACAAAAAAAAAACAACAGAACAAGCACACCAAAAACAACAAACAACCGAAATATATAGAAATCATTGTTTAAGTTTTGCACATAATAGAGGGAGACAACAGACAAATCACATTTTTCCGTTGTGGACGTATCAGTTTCAAATTTGTTGCCAACAAACTTGGACAAGGTAGCCCATATGATTCTTTCTAGGGTATGTGGATAAAGGAGTACCCTCCAGTCCATCTGAAAAAGGGAATCCGGGGAAATTTTTAATTTTCCATGGGCAACTTAAATATTGTTTATCCCAATTTCTTACTTCAGAAGATTCTCTTTCATTATAATGTAATTTGCATAGTTATCTAATCAAATCTAATTCTAAATATGTATTTAATGCAGCTCAAAGTACCACTAAGCTTTAATGTGTCCCTGTATTCATTTTAGCTATGATAATCATTAAAATTAATATTCTCTTTCCTTTGAACATTTACCTACTATTTTTTTCCAGTTGAGTAGCGTTTTTCCACCGGTCTCATCTCAAAAACATTTACCAGGTTAAAGTTTATTGAGCCCATTATTGTTTAAATACAAAAAACCATTGGCTGTCTTTATTTGGAAAATAAAGTAATCTGTTTTGGTGAAAGAGGCCTCTACACTCACACTGTAAATTTATGCACGTGCAATTATATTTAGAGAGTTTAGATGATATTTTAATAGTGTAATTTCTAGTAACATGTAATTTTTTTCAAATTTGCGCACTCTTAAAGTAGCTTACACACTGCCATTTTAAAACATATTCTGCGTCACAGTATATTGGGTTACGTTTCCATAAATCTAGACGACAAATAATTTGAAATTTAATAATTATAAACTGCACAAGTAGGCCTACTATTATATACAAACCAAACCCAGTGAGATTTTGGCTTAGTTCAAATTGTAACAAGCACTCCATGTGTTAGCTAACCGCATTACAAGTTGCTTGTGAAGATTCTCTTTCATTATAATGTAATTTACACTGTTTAACTAATCAAATCTAATTATAAATATGTATTTAATGCAAGGCAAAGTAGCACTATGTTGTGTCCCTCTCTGAAAATTGGCTATTATCTTCAGTAATACTAATTATTATCTTTCCTTTTAACGTTTACCTACTATATATCCCTGTGGCATAACGTTATTTGGCCAGCCTCCCCCTCATTATCATTCACCAGTTCAAAGTTTATTGAGCACATTTTTTTAAATACAAAAACTAACAACCATGAGCTGTCTTTATTTGGACAAAGAAAGTATTATTTTTTGGTGAGAGAGGCCTCTACACTCACGTTACAAATTTGTAAACGTAAAATAAAATTTATATAGTTTAGAAGATATTTGTAGTGTAACTAAATTTGTATTCACATGTAATTTATTTTTTAAATTTAAACATTACATAAATAAATAAGGTTTAGTTCATGTAATGTGTGAAAGAAATATAACACATGTGAGAGGTACTAATGAAGGAGACTCAGGAAATCTGAATTTGATAATAAGGATTGATTGACCGGATAAATAAGGTAATTTTATAATAAAACATAATTTTAGATAAACATATAATCCTGGTGGCTATAGCACAGTGTGATTTGTTTAGTATAATCCATAATTAAGATTATTTTAAAGTTATGAAGCTTCAAGAAAAACTTACTTTTTTATAAGAACTGTTTGTACTTTTAATACATATTTGGTGCTTAAAAATAAACAATCAAAAGTGATTACTTGATTCACAACTAGACATAATTGTTTAAATCTTTAAGTGACTTATTATGCTGAGGCATAGCATAAGCGTCAGTTTCTTCAGTCCAAAAAGATCTGAAAACAATTGCATATTCGTAGGCCTATTTTAACGGTGCTATCATTTTGAAAATAACCTAATTCTTAAGTAATAGACAATAATACTTTTATGCATCATTGATCGGAGCAAGAAAATTTAAAATTACAACTAACGATAACGTTTAAAATAAAACATAAGTCGCAATATGTTTTGTTGCCAAGTGAGATATATAGAATATATTATATGTTAAAATATTTAAATAAAATAAAACACTTTTAACTACAGCTTCTATACATTTTTACAAAGTTAACTTGAAAGATCCAATTGCATTATTGACATTGTATGTTCTAATAGAAACAACTTGTTTTTAAATGTATAACAGAAACACAGTTTCGTGTTTAAATCTTTTGTATTCCTTGATAGCCTATAAGGACTGTTCCGTGACTTTACACGATATAGCCTCACATCCTGGCGATACAATTGCATATTGTGTGCAGGTTCACAGAGCTGAGAAGTTCTAACGGAGAGTAGTGTTTACTATATTATTTTACTAGATACTAGTGTCTTGAAAATTCATTATGATATATCGTTGTCAATGTTTACTTCAATAGTTGGGTAGTTCTGAATAACTTTTAGTGTAAACATAGACCACAATAAACAAAGTTTGCAATGTTTTTTAAAGTTTTTGTATTAGGAAATATATAAGTTTCTTTTATTATAAAATAGCAAACATTGTCAAGATTAAATAAGCGTAACAATTTTGAAAACATTCGTTTCAACTACAACATTGGATAAAAATGCCATTAAAAAAAAAGTTTTTTCATTATTATAAAGCAAATGCATTATTAAATCCATAATGCTCTTTAGTCGTTACAAATTTATACGATAACTTTAAAATAGATTAAAAGTTGACTTAAACAAAATCTCAAACTAATTTTTGAAGTGTAAATGTTTTATTACAAGAATGTTATAAATATATTCAGTAAAAACTTATCGGCCAACTTCGCATTATAATGCTAATTGTTCAAAAGCAAAATTATTGTATTAATAATTGTTAGTGCCCACAAAATTGCCTTTAGTTCTAGTAATAAAGCGATGATCTGTTTTTTAAAGTCAATGTGTAGGCTATTTTTACACTTTTACTTATCCACATTTGAAATGTCAGATAATTTGTATAACTTACTTAACGTTAAGCGATCTTGTTGAACTAATGCAATCATTTTTTTTTTAAATCAACCGGAACTAACTTTTACTAAACAAATGGGAAGGCTATTAAAAAATCAATTTCACAACCACACTCCGAACACATTTGTTTAATTTTGTTCTGTAAGTTTTTTGAAGTTATAGTTCTTTGCGTCCATTGTAATCGGGATGGGAGTGTCGGTCGAGAAACCGCGTCACGCATTAGGACTAAAATCCGGAAAGTGCCTTTTTATACCTTTCTTCGTATATTCGTATACTTTCCTACACTTTAAAACGTCGGATTTATTTGAAACTTTGCACAATTATCATGGACCGATGACAATGCAATATTAATTTTGTTGGGTGTAGTAAGTGAGCACTGATCATGGTCCCTAGAATAACTGTGGCCAACCAAACATTTGCAACGATAGTATTCATAAGCGAATGTAACAAAGAAGGAAAAAATGGGATATTTATTTTAAAATATGCCTTCAATGTTGGTTAGTGTTTTTATAAAATAATAGGCTATCATCTACAAAATAATAGGGCTACTCTAAGTTACGACTAGTTTTTTCCCAAAATATATTAAATCAGTAGTAGGTCTACCTGTCTATACCATTGGACGGCCAAAGAAGTACAACTTCCACCGTCTGGTCTGACGCAGACCCAATATTTTGCTAAGTATTGATTACTAATCAACCGTATACCTTAATCTCACTGGTTTAAAGTAAAGAAAATGACCAAAGAAAATCTAGAGAACCGGCTGTCAACGCAATATTACCAAACCATAAATCAACATTACTCACGCAATCACACTTTTGTAAACTAACTGTTGGTCACCATGTTGAAAACCCGTGCTTTCCGGATCATTATAAATAAAAAAGAAAATAATTCAACAAATATACTTCTGATCTAAAAAACTATTGTTCGTAAAAATAATTTTCAATTCATTAAAAATATAATATTAAGGTTTAACTCCTTGACATATTTATTTCAAATAAATAGAGAAGTTTATTCACTTAATTTTCTTCTTATTATTATTATACAGTACTTGTAGGCCTACTTTTTATTTATTGTCATGTTAACGCAATGTTTTTATAAAGTACAATAATTGTGAAAACTGATTTTTAGTAAATTTCGATAAAGTAAGCCTTTGTACAATGTATGTATCCTATTTAATAAACAAGCAGCATTTACAGTTTCATAACTCAAATCACAACCTACACATTAAAATTCAAACTTCTCACTTGTACATTCTATACATTTACCAGCAAATAAGCTGTACATTTTCTAATATGTTATACAAGCAATTGAAAAATCTACATTAAACATTTTGGAAAGGTTTGACTTAAACAGTTGAACCTCAAAATATAATATTTTTAATTGGATGTAGTAAAGGTGTGAGAACTTGTTCTTTTAGCGAATTAGCTCCGGTCGCGTTTACAAAATAGTCCACTTAACTGTTCTTTGGATGGAATACTATAAAAGATAAAACAATACATTGATCATAAAAAGTATATTTAATGGATAATTGTAATTCAACTGCATAATTAATTAAGTTATACCAAAATAGAATATAAAATTTAAAATATTGTTTACTGTATACATTGAAAATACATTTTGTTATAAATATCGTGTTTTTAAAATATCGTCCTAAAAGAAAAAAAGAATATCACAAGTAAATCAATACACTAATTAAATAACTAAATAAAAACAAATATAGCCTAAGTAAGTTGCACATATTTATTACAGTCTAAATTAAAATAACCTAACACAATATTCTTATATTAAACAAAAACAATTTATAAGATAAAACAAAAAAACAACAGAACAAGCACACAACAAACAACCGAAATATATATAAATCACTGTTTAGGTTTTGCAGATAATAGTGGGAGGCAACAGACAAATCACACCTTGTTGAAAGCTTGGAAGGGGTTTTCACATTTTTCCGCTGTGGACGTATCAGTTTTGAATTTTTTGCCAACAAACTTGGACAAGGTAGCCCATCAATATGATTCTTTCTAGGGTATGTGGGTAAAGGAGTACCCTCCAGTCCATCTGAAAAAGGGAATCCGGGGAAATTTTAAATTTTCCATGGGAAACTTAAATATTGTTTATCCCAATTTCTTACTTCACAAGATTCACTTTCATTATAATGTATAGTTATCTAATCAAATCTAATTCTAAATATGTATTTAATGCAGCTCAAAGTACCACTAAGCTTTAATGTGTCCCTGTATACATTTTGGCTATGATAATCATTAAAATGTATATTCTCTTTCCTTTGAACATATTATTTTTTTCCAGTGGAGTAGCGTTTTTCGACCGGTCTCATCTCAAAAACATTTACCAGTTTAAAGTTTATTAAGCACATTTTTGTTTAAATACAAAAAACCATTGGCTGTCTTTATTTGGAAAATAAAGTAATCTGTTTTGGTGAAAGAGGCCTCTACACTGACACTGTAAATTTGTGCACGTGCAATTATAATTAGAGGGTTTAGATGATATTTTAATAGTGTAAATAAATTTCTAGTAATATGTAATTTTTTTTAAATTTACGCACACTTAAAGTAGCTTACACACTGTCATTTTAAAACATATTCAGCGTCACAGTATATTGGGTTACGTTTCCATAAATCTAGACGAGAAATAATTTGAAATTTAATAATTATAAACTGCACGAGTACTATTATATACAAACCAAACCCAGTGAGATTTTGGCTTCGTTCAAATTGTAACAAGCGCTCCTTGTGTTAGCTAACCGCATTACAAGTTGCTTGTGAAGATTCTCTTTCATTATAATGTAATTTACACAGTTTAACTAATTAAATCTAATTATAAATATGTATTTATTGCAAGGCAAAGTAGCACTATGTTGTGTCCCTCTCTGAAAATTGGCTATTATCTTCAGTAATACTAATTATTATCTTTCCTTTTAAGGGTTACCTAATTTTTTACCCAGTGGTGTAACGTTATTCGGCCAACCTCACTCTCATTACCACTTACCCGTTCAAAGTTTATTGAGCACATTTTGTTTTAATACAAAAACTAACAACCATGAGCTGACTTTATTTGGACAAATTAAGTATTATTTTTTGGCGAAAGAGACTTCTACACTCACGTTACAAATTTGTACACGTAAAATAAAATGTATAGAGTTGAGATAATATTTGAATAGTGTAACTAAATTTGTAGTCACGTGTAATTTTTTTTTTAATATCAACATTACATAAATAAATAAGGTTTAGTTCATGTAATGTGTGAAGGTAATATAACACATGTGAGAGGTACTAATGAAGGAGACTCAGGAAATCTGAATTTGATAATAAGGATTGATTGACCTGATAAATAAGGTAATTTTATAATAAAACATAATTGTAGATAAACATATAATCCTGGTGGCTATAGCACAGTGTGATTTGTTTAGTATAATCCCTAATTTATATTATTTTAAAATTATGAAGCTTCAAGAAAAACTAACTTTTTTTTATAAGAACTGTTTGTACTTTTAATACATATTTGATGCTTAAAAATAAACAATCAAATGTGATTACTTGATTCACAACTAGACATAATTGTTCAAATCTTTAAGTGAGGTAATATGCTGAGGCATAACATAAGCGTCAGTTTCTTCAGTCCAAAAAGATCTCAAAACAATTGCATATTTGTAGGCCTATTTTAACGGTGCTATCATTTTGCAAATAACCTAATTCTTAAGCAATAGACAATAATACTTTTATGCATCATTGATCGGAGCAAGAAAATTTAAAATTGCAAATAACGATACCTTTTAAAATAAAACAAAAGTTGCAATATGTTTAGTTGCCAAGTGAGATATATAGAATATATTATATGGTAAAAAATCTAAAAAAAAAACTTTTTACTACAGCTTCTATACATTTTTACAAAGGTAACTTGAAAGATCCAATTGCATTATTGACATTGTATGTTCTAATAGAAACAACTTTTTTTAAATGTATAAAAGTAACACAGTTTCGTGTTTAAATCTATTGTATTCCTTGATAGCCTATTAGGACTGTTGCGTGACTTTACACGATATAGCCTCACATCCTAGCGATACAATTGCATATTGTGCATATTAAAGTTTTATTTGTATTAGACCATGTTACTCAATAGTCCCATACGAAACCGTTTCGAAGTAGCTACTGTATTCTTTTAAATACTTTAAAACATACACTGTTTGAATAAATAATTAAATATTTATCAATGAAACTATTAACGTTGGTAAGAAAAGTGTAAATAGAATTAGTTATCACAAGTTATTTGTTGCATTATGTACGAAATGAAACATTTAATACAAACAAAAACCAATTCTATATAGATTTGTAAAAATTGAAGTATTTAATTAATTATATTGAGTAATAACACTAACATAATTAGTGTAAAAACCTAAGTAACAGAGGACAGTGAGAGTTTGAACTGAACACAATAGATGTACTATAGCCACCGGACCACATGTTTATATAATATAAGAAATTTGTACTTGCAGTACACCGTCTCGTGGTCCAAATATCACCTTATGAAGGCTACCGCGGTTTCAAAAACACTAATCTTATTGATATGAACCACAAATACACTGATATCCATAATAACTTGGAAATATTACACTTTTGTAATAAAATTAGGTACATGGTTTCCGTGGAAGAATTCGAGATTCATAAAGGTGTAAAAATGGATCCTGTCAATGTCCTTAATGACAAACTATCTTTTAAATCCAATTTAATTTACGATATCGCATTAAGGACAGACAACATTTATAAACCAACATCATGTTAAACCGCGACGACAGATAACAGAGAGGGGAGGGATTCCCAATGACAAACATAGGCCTACCTATTCTTGCAGTCTAGATTTGAACGTTATGTGTATCGCACGCGATATTTTGGCCAAAAATAAAATGTATCGGTATGTCTTAATTACGTTTGTGTGTTGTGTTGTGTTTTTTATAAATGGTTTTATACTTGTTCACGACCTCCATTGAGTGATTGAATATTTTTGTACGGCCTGAAGATGAAAACTTAGTGTTTTTGAAACCGCGGTAGCCTTCATAAGGTGATATTTGGACCACGAGACGGTGTACTGTAAGTACAAATTTCTTATATTATATGAACACAATAGCATTTGCCGAATGAATATTGCTAATTTTAACTTATGTAATTTTAACGGTCTATATGTAGTTATAAATTTATGAGTCACAGTATGCGTATAAGTATTTTTATGTATATATATGTAAATGTTTAAACGATTTAATATTGACAAAGTTTTCAGTGTGCGAACAGCTAGAAATATTTGAAAATGACTGAATAAAAATAGTCGAAACGGCCGTCATATAACAACGGCGGAAAAGAAGGATTGTCCGACAGTTCTTTACTAAGGTAAATATAATTATTATATAAAATATTAAGTTGATTATAGTTAACGCTGAGTTGATTATTTTATAAATATAGATAACAGTATAAAAATGTGAGTAACATTTTTTTCAAACAGTTTTTTAAACTTTCAGAACCAATTAATGTTTTAAGTACAAGCACCTAGATGACCACCTAGATTAATAACCTATTTAGGTACTTAAAGTAGTTAAAAAAACATTGCTTCCCCTGCCACAGTGAACAAAACAGATTTTTGGTTTAAATTTGTTTTAAGTAAAACCTGTAAAACGCGCATTCGAACAGGGCCTAAAACATTCAACTGTCAAAGTCATTGATAATGTGAACCAAACAAACTAACTCTGACAGTGAAGTTTTTGATTCATCGTTTGATGTAGTTTATTTACTGGAATGGATGGGAATCCCTTTTCACCATGAATAAATGCATATTGTAGAGTATTTTTCCTGACAGGGTTTGGGGGGGGGGGGGGGATAGGATACGTACTTTAGAGAGCAACAATCTGTTTCTAAAAGGTCATATTTTAAGGATGCAAATTTAAAATTTTTTATTTTATTAATATTTTAACTGCAAGTACTTTCTAACTTAAATCTGCCCCTTACTATATCTGTTGGGCGAATCATGGTTTGGTGTTCAATTTTTGTTTGAACAAATAAGTGTAAAATTATAAAAATTCTATCCACTAAGGGATACTTATTTTTGAATGAATTGGAATTCTACCATAAGTTATATCTAGCTGGCTTGTAAATGGACGGATCTGTCTGAAGAGATGTAATTTTAGTTGAACTTTACTTGGTCCTATTCTTTGGTATTATGCATTAAGCGGCCAGGATTAAGCGATATTTACTTATCACTAAATATCAAATGCAAAGTTTTAAAAATGTTTGCTTTTTTAAAATGTCGTAGCGAAGTCAACAACGAGCTAACATACTTACTGACGGTTTTACCTTTAACATATACTTTTCCGTATAAGTATTACTTTTAATTGATTAGCAATAGACACGATAGTTTATTTTCCATAGACCTCTAAGTCTATTGTAGTTTAGAACTTTAAAAAACTATAATCTATATAAAAAAAAGTGTAAATGTGCTTTTGCTCAAAATCACGAATCTCCGAAAGTTCTTCACCGATTACTTTGAAATTTTGACACAACGTTCCATTCGAATACACGCGTGTGTTTATGTAGCCTACTTTTTTGAAAAACAGCATCATCTATTGAACATAAAAACAACAAAAAATTTATTCAATATTTTACAAAAATTTAAGCACCATTACATATTATGTTTATTGACTATAATAATAATAATAACAGTAGTCAGCTGCTTCCTATAATATTTCCACTATTAACTGATTTCAAACTTAAACAATTATTTGTATTTCTAAATTTTAAGATAGGTTATTGTGAAAAACGCTATTTGTTGAAGTAAAAACAACACACACTGTACTAAGTATTTTAGGGCAATGGGAGCGCCATACTAAATAATAAATTTATATGTTTATTATTGATAGAAAAATCTGCTGTTTGCTCTAATATTTCCATTAAGACCTGATTTCAAACTGTTAAGCAATTAATTGTATTTCTAACTTTTAGGTTAGGTTTTTAATAAAGAGTAGACCTACTGAGCCTTGCTGGTTAGTTTAACCTTTATTTTATAACTGCTGTTATAAAATTTACAATTTGATTTAACATTATTTACCATCTTAGCTTTGATGTTATTATTAATCCAACACATTTATTATAAATAAAACATAGTATAATGATGTGTGTAGAAGGTTCCAACGGGGTTGGCGTGCGGAGTAATTGATACAAGCTTTAAAAACTATGTAGTAAATAGTTAGTCATTATTAAGATTTAATCACTCAATGTGTACTCATAAATTACAGTGAATATACAAGATGTTTTTTTAGTAAGTAAACCTTCTATAATTTTCTTTGTATTGATTATATGAACCTGCAATGGGCAGCATTTATATTTTGAATGTGGGGGTCACCTATTGGACTGCTGTTATCTAGGGGGTAAAAGGGGGGTGAGGGGTAAGTTAACATTTTTAAATGGTATAGGTGGTCGAGTTACACCTCGTTTGAAAATGATCGGAGAAAATAATGTTAAAAAATCTCACCTCGTTTCGTACCAAATTAGAAACAAATGAGGTTGTACAAAAAATAGTGTTCTAAGTGATTTAAAAAATAAAATCACTAGAGTAAGTGAAAAACACCTGGTTCTTGATGCCTTGTCCAAGTTTGTAAATTGAAAAGCAGATGTCAGCACTAACTTAGTGAATAGAAACAAGTCCTCATTAAAAGACAAAACCACTGAAAGCACCCGTATTGCTGTAGAAACGTAATAAATCTTAGAAGTGTATTGTCATCTTTAGAAGAAAAATCTAGCGAAAGGGTTAACTTAAATTCAACTGCACAAAATTTGCATAAGACTTGATGTTTGGATATTTGGGGGGGGGGGGAGGGAACTTCAAATACTTTTTTCAACCATTTTAAAATCCTAATTCACCCCCCCCCCCTTTCCCCCTTTCCCCTCCCTTTGGAATGGGGGCACTAGATAACAGCAGTCAAATAAGTGTCCCCCACATTCAAAATATATATGCTGTACATTGCAGGTTCATACAATCAATACAAAGAAAATTATAGAGGGTGTCCACTTACTAAAAAAACACCTGTATAGTTTTAAAATATTACAGAAACCTTCAGATTTTGAAGTTTAGTCATTTAGTATCAACTATACTTCCTTCCTTAATTTCCTTAGATCTAAGCGTTGCAAACTGTACATTTCTTAATTTCTTTCAAACTTAGCCTAGATAAAATAAACGGTATCAGTTAACTGACACAAACTTACTCCCAACTTACTTTAGTCAAAATAATATTGTTTTTAATCATTTTATTTACTACTTTTTAGAACAAAACAAAAAAATAATATTCTACCTACGTCAATCATATAAAAAAGTTATTGTCCCAGGCGGGATTCGATCGCGCGACCTTTGAATTACTGGCCGTCCTCGCTACCGTTGTGCTACCCCGTGCGGCCGTCGCCGTGATGCTAGATTGACATCATAAACTTGTTTATTTTTTAACATTTCCCCATAATTATGAAACGCCGAAGTTTTGATAAAAGCGGGTGGTGTTATTTTGTTTGGCATCTTAAGCACTATAAATACTGAAAATTTGATCAAAATCGTTAGAGCCGTTTTTGAGAAATTTGCATTTTTGTCGTTTAAAAATTAAAAATTCCAAAAAATGGGAAAAACGCCTGGAGATATTAGGGTTTAGTACCTACATACCAAATTTCATGAAAATCGGACCAATAGTGTCCCCTCTGGTCGTGTATACATACTGACACACTGACAGACAGACACCACGTTAAAAACACTTTTTTGGGTTCAGGGAGCACCAAAACAAAAAATTCCACTAAAAATATTTTTGGGTTCAGGGAGCACCAACACAGATAATTGCACTAAACAATTTTTTGGGGTTCTGGGAGCACCAAAACAGATAATTCAACTGAAAATTCAAATTCGAACATTTTTACGAAAACAATACTTTCTCCATATACTACGTATAGGGTGGAGAAAGTAAAAATGCTGAACAATTCGAAATTGGAAGACGTAATGGTCCCTGACTGTAATTTCACAAAGAAGTTTAACATAAAATTTCGAAATATACGCCAATATACGTGTATGCAATTTTCTAACGTTTATATTGAGTAATGGAAACGTATATACACGGCTCGTGGGCTTTGTGTAAATAATGTAAGCGATTTCTGAAAGTGTATTGAAACATTAAGCCTAAAACACGCTATGAATTTTTAACGCAGAGAATGTATGAATGGATAAAGTGGAATTACCTCGTGAGGCTGTGAGCTGTGTTTTGAAAGCGTTAATGAGCACAGAGAACAATATTTATTAATAAGAAATATTTCTTCATTTATTAGGTAATAATTTTCGATGATACATGCTAAATACGTACTTTCATTGAGGTTATTAGTTATGTAAAATAATAATATGCTTTTATTTTTTCATATTTTTCTGTTCAAATAAAAATGCAAATCTATTTCGGTACAAGAGAAAACATTTAAAGCATTTAAATGGTAGAATATAATTTTTAAGTCATTCAATTTAATTTAGTTTTACCTAAATGCAACGATTATAAACGATAGGTTTACCTTCCACTCAAACTTTTTACTAAAAGTTGTAAAAGTTTTGTTTATTAACAAATTAATTAATGTAGAAGTTTGCCTTGTCGCTGAAAATTTTGTTTTTTGCGAAATTTTCATCCGCTGCCAGTCTCTCTTCAACTTATTCGCAAAATCGTCTTCTTTTTTGATGATCCGCCCGCTTGAGTTCTTGCACCAGTTGGATTTCGTACGTAAGCATGTGAAGGTCTTTACTCAAAATTCTTTGCAATGAACTGCGTGGAATGTTCAACTGCTATGACCGTCGGCGAATTGATTTCCCTGGACTTACTGTTACTCTTTGTTGCACAACAGCGATTTGTTGAGCGTTGCGTTGAGTGCGATTTCGCCCGGATTTTTTTATGCATACCGGTAGCGTACATGTTAGTTAAAGTATCACCCAATTCAACTGTCTTTATAAAATCTAATAGTGGCTTTATATAAAAGTTGAGGCCTGGAGGTACTTTAGAGTACCATTGCAGTTCTGTAAAACATCAGGTCTACACCTAGTTTCAACAAATGCCACCAGAAAGCAGGACTTGCTCGGCTAAGTGCTTGCTTCCAATTGGCAATTTATATGGTGTGATTTCCTTAATTTTTTTACTTTCTCCCCCTATACCATAGTATATGGAGAAAGTATTGTATTTGTAAAAATTTTCGAGTTTGAGTTTTTGGTGGAAATATCCGTTTTGGGTCCCCCTGAACCTAAAAAAGTGGTTTTCGGAGTGATGTCTGTGAGGGTGTGTCTGTATGTGTGTCTGTGTGTCTGTGTGGATGTTATCAGACCTAGAGCCTAAACCAGTCGTCTGATTTTTATGAAATTTGGTATGGAGGTACTAATCCACGGTATCTCCAGGGGTCTTTTTAATTTTTGTGAATTTTCTATTTTTAAGGGTAATTTTCCCATAAAAACCCTTAAAATAACGGAAAAATCAACTTTTCTCAAAAACGGCTCCAACGATTTTGATTAAAAATTTACAGTTTATTAGGGACCTAAAGTACTATAAACTGTAAAATTTTAACCAAAATCGTTTGAGCCGTTTTTGAGAAAAGTTGGCTTTTCCGATAATATATGGATTTTTATGGGAAAACAACTTTAATACAAAATCCTCTCCTACCCCACCCTACAAGTCACCGTGAATCTGTTTAATAATTTAAATATGTTTGTGAGAAAGTATGTGCCAGTTCCTGGTACCGTTTATTAAAACATGTTCTAGTCTTTCATTTGCCAATGTTTTGTATTAAAAGGGTAACATATTTTTTAAAATTAATTTCTTAACTTAATAAGAACTGATCTAAGTTATTATTATAAAAATCTCACGTATACAAATTATACAAATTCAAACTTAAGAGGAAACAAGCAAATTTCCTATAACCACTCCTAGATGGTGCTTATAAACTATCTTTTACTTTACTATTACTCTACACGTAATATTTATAAGGCTAGTAAAGTAACTGAAGTTTTGTTATTTCTTCAGTTTTCTTTAATCAAGCCATAGCCTAGTGGTTTTTTCAAATTGTATCACTTCTTAGTCCTTGAAGGGTTAAGTAGTAAACGGTTGTTAGCAAGGTTGCAGAAGCTACCTCTACGTTCGGCTAATAGTTGTAACTTTGGGCCAGCAAAGAAGTGATTTTACTTTTAGAAAATTGAGTAAAGTGATACATACTGAATAACCATCTCCACAGCCACAAATCCTGACGACGACCGAAAGATTGCAATATTATCTTAAACACATCCCTATATGAGACAATAAATCAATAGACACATATAGCTACGCGTCATATTTTTACATTCCAATTCCATCGGCAGGTTTAAACGTTGCGTAGAAAAAATCAATCCTCAATAAGGATCGATATTAGCACATCAGTAACCTTAGCTTTACCAAAAGTATATTGTTTTATCTAAATAACCGAAGTAGTGGTATCAGTAGATGGTATTAATGTAATCACTTTACTAAGACTTGGTTCCTGTTACGCTTTAAGTTGTGTCTTAAGACTGATAATTCTGTCGCAACTTGGGGAACTATGTTTTAATCCTTTCTGTCAACTTAGATTGTTGGTAAGCTGGGAGGGATTTGTACTGTGCTGTGAAATATATAAGTATCAGATTTCGGTCTTCGATTAGGTTAGACGGGAAGCATCAAAAACATGTAGTTTCTATTCAATTGGGCTTGAGGATATCTATTAAATTGAGTAAAACTTAAGGCTATCTAGAATATACTGGATTATAATAAAAACAAATTAAGAGAGATACTTGTGGATTGCTACAGTGATTGAATTCTCAAAAATGTTCCTTTTTTACGCATTTTGTCGATGGAAAGTGATCTTCAAAAAATATTGTATGTTTTATGCATGGAGCAAAAAAAAATAAAATGTTAGTTAAATAAGTTTACATGACTAATACATCAAAAAAATAAAAGAGCACCGTGGCGACAAAATCACACTGATTTGAATAAAAACCCCGAATCACAAAACAAGGAACAAAAACAATAACGAAACAACTAAATTGTAAGTTATGTTTAATTCGCTATCCTTATGTACATTTCGATGACATGGTCATCATCCTCAGAGGGTTTTAACACTACTAAAGTATACAGACAATATTACAGAGCTATATATACAAGCCCTCCCACACTCCTCCCCATTCCGTTCAATCCAAGACCGACCTGGTCGGGGAAAGGGAGGAGCCACATTAAATCTACTACAAGTATATATTATTAATAATAATCGCATATTTAACAATGAATAATTATAAAACTATAAAAAACAAAAAATAACAAACTGGTCTACTGAAACTATAAACAGTCAAACAGTAATAAAAATAAAATAAATAGGCTTTATGAAATAAATAACAAACAAAAGAAATTAAATACTTAATGCAATAAAGTAACATAACCTTTAAAATCAAATATTAACAAGTACAGATGAACAAAATATAAATAATATAGGCCAAGGTTTAAAAAAAAATAACTGAAAGTTAAAAAATAAATTAAAGTTAAAAATATTACCAATAATAAATATTATCTATTGCTAAAAGTTCCTATCCAGTATTAAGTAAAGAAAACAATGACGAGTTAGGAATAGGCCCTTTATCTGCATTTAATAACATATCATTGTCAGACTGAAAATTTTACTAATAGTAATATTTAAAGTAATAAGGATTGATATAGTCTCGATTGTATAGGCTATGTCAATAATTACTTAGCATCAGTAGAGTCATGATCACTTTAGCTACATCTAAGAGTAATTTTTAATAACAATTCCCAATCTGTATGTTATTTCATGTTATTATTTCATAGTATTGTATTACTAAAATTCATCTGTAAATAATATTTACGAACGTTCTGTGTAAAACCATAATTAACTGTTCGGATAAACAAGCTAGTTTCGTGTTCGTGAGTGACAGTAACTTGTTACAGTGCATCAGTGTTTTCGTGATTGCCGTACTTCAATCTAAAGATCCAGGTCTTCATACCAGGTTCAACAATTAACATTATAATAATTAGTTACTGCCTAATAGTCTAGGAACATAAATTAATGTAGTCATTAAGAACAGTTTTATTTCTTCTAAGGTTTATTAATACTTTGGTAATCCTTCGGTAATATAAGCTTTTATTAATTGGTACTAATTGTTTTAATTATAACCATTTCAATAGACCATAGTTACCAGAATGTTTACTCTAACGATGGATATCAGTATTGTCTGTACATCATAGCTTCAATATACTGTATGTTTGGCTTATGTTCAGACCTAAATTCCAAAGCTCTTTAAACTTTGCAATTGTAGCAGGATGTATCGTGTAAATTCACTGAACTCTCTAATAGACTATCATGGAACAGAATCGATATCAAAACTAAGCTGTTTAATTTCTTTAGCAAGTTGGAAATTGTTCAAAATATTACATTCAATTCCTTTGGCAAATGTTTCTTTCCAGCTAAATAAAACTAACTTCATGAAAGTTTATGCTTCAACTTTTAATAGTGTCAGTATTGCAATTGTTTAGTTACTAGTTATTATTATTCATAACTTTACTTACATATGAACCGCAGTGTATCTAAACATTTGTCCTGGTAGGTGTTTTTGTTCAAATAAATATTTTGTGAAAATTTTATTTAGTTTATTAGAACACTTCAGGTGTGCAATTATTTACTGTTCCCTCAGCTACTACTTTAAAAGAGGTTTCTGACTCACTAACTGTGGCTAAAAAGTATACTCAATGATTTTTATATACCTATACACTTTTCGCAACCCGATAAATAAATCATATGTTAGTAAAACAAATGCTGAAAAAACAGTTCACCGACGATCTTCCGTGTCTCTCTATTTTTGTCATCAAATCAATTGTTTTTGTTAATATGAATGACCGTATTTTAATACAGTTTATTCCATGGTAAAATGAAAATTAGTTACTAAAATTGTACCTGTAGGAAAAATTGTGTGTATCTAATGGAAAGAAAGTATTTTAGTTACTCTCGAGAAAATTTCCGACCTCGCTGCCCTCGTGCGTTAACATTTCCTTTCTTTGCGACAAAGTGTTATTACTTTCCTCCCTTTGGCACAAATAACTATTGCACTTAGTAATTTGAATAATATTAACATTAACCCTAGATTACTTATGTCAAAATTTTGTCACGGGATTACTAATGTATCGTAAATTTGACTGTAATAATTTGTTTAAATTGTAATTGTAACCTAGTATATTTTAGGGCTATATTTTTTTTAATAGTTATACATCAAACTATTTAATTAAAAAAACATACTACTTTTTACTTAAAAATAAAAAACAAGAAATTAAAAAAAAAATTTAAATCGTTTACAAGATTTCATACATTTGTTAAACACGTACATATGGTAAATACTTGAGTTGTATTACATTTTTTTAAGGGTTGGGTGGATTAATTAAAATGTTAAATTGTCACTTATGTATCTTCAAATTGACTACGCGAGCTCAAGAAAACAAGGATGCGTAATACCTTTAACAACGAAACTGTGCAACTGACATCTGTGGTTGGAAGGGGGAAGGTACAGTAGGAAATATATGTGAAGAAGCGACTGGTTGTATGCGCAGAATCAGGGGCGGCCAATGCGCATGCGCTAACAACGTGGAGGTCAGCATAGCGAGTCAGGCCTTCCGCACACGGGTCGACCGGTTTGAAATTATAGTTTCAAACCGGTTGCAGGTGCAACTGTTTGGTGACATTGGACGTGTGCTGGAGTGGGGATCAACACACGGGTCGACTGAACTGCGACCAGTTTGAAATCAGTATCCGACTGGTTGCATGCGACCGTATTTTCTTGTCACCAAACAGTTGAGTTGCATAGTTTCAAGTGTTTGAACGTATTTGTGAAGTAAAATATGGGTGATCAAGAAATGAATTTAAAATTTGTTGGAGAGGTGGAAAAGCATGAAGTGCTGTACAGTTACAAACTGCCTGGATACTCAAGAAAGGATTTAACTGACAAGGCTTGGCACGAGGTTGCAGTAGAAATGAACATTAGTATTCTTTCTTCAGCAATAACACATTCCCTCATATTTGTGTCCACCTTATGTATGAAAGGAGCAACCATCTTCACCAATTCCACATATGACTCTTTGGACATTCTGTAGAAAGCTATAAACTTGCTGTCTGTCTCTTTTAATTGTTCAGCTGCTACGAATAGTCTGCACCTTACATTTTTCTCTATATATGGGTGACACCAATATTTCCTGCGTATTCTTTGGTGTCGGCGACGTAGAAAACATGCTACTATTTCTTCCTCATCCTCACTAGTACTTGACATAATGTCTAAAGAAAGTTACACTCAGAGAAATAACTATTCAATTATTGATAACTTATCAAGTAATAAATGAGAATGCAAACATAACACTATTACTACACAGTACACCTGTTCGCACAGAGATCGACGACTGATCCAGATTTAGTCGCATAGTGTGTGGAGTCAGATTTTATTTTGGTTGCAAACTCGTTGCGTTTGAAACTGGTTTCAAACTCTTGTTGCAAACGGGTATACCCGTGTGCGGAAGGCCTCAGTCGGTGACAGAGGTTAGTCGCGTTATCTAGTGCACTGCCTTTCCTAAAAACATTGGTTTAACTTCGATTCAAATAACAGGGTCACAACATTTTTTAACTATAATAAAAATATTACCACTAAAAAAAGCACAAACTTAATAAATTTCACTCATTTAAAAACATTTTTAATTAGTAATGAAGGAGACATTTTTTTTAATAATGTGAGCTATTAAAAATCTGGAAATATAAGAGCTGAAAACATGCAACTCGGTACACGAGGTGTAGTCAACAATATTTTTTATAGCATGCTATTTCTTGAAAAAATAATATAGCTAATATCAGTCAGCTAATACGTATTCTTACGTTGTAATAATTAATCTATTCTAACGTTATCTTAATTAAAATCTATTATAACTTAAGTTATTCTAAAGTTATTTAATTAATACATTGTAATGCAATTTAAGATGTAGTAATAAGTTTAATAAAAATGTAATTATGCAAGTCCGCAAATAGTGTCAGTGACACAGTAATCCATGAGCCGCGCTCCGGTCGTAGAAAACAGAATTGATAGTAGTGTACTGAGCATTCAAATTCCCCTCCCCGCCACACATAACATACCTCCTCCTTCCACACTCACATCCCTACCTGTGCGACCCGCTTCTTCACATATATTTCCTACAGTACTGAGAGAGGGTTAACAAGATGCATAGAGTAAGGAGGTGGGCCAACCCCTCCTCCCCCTCGCCTATCAAGCCGAGCCAGTGACGTCACTGCATACCTCGCGTAGCAACACTCAGCCGCTACACAAATAATTTTGAGCTACACATACTATTTCGTTCGAACTTTTTATACGAAAGCCTAATACCTTTTAACTACTATATAAATATATAATTATTTATTATTTTTATTCAAATACAATATTCAAAATTGTTTTAAAATAAATTTATTCCTGCAAAGGCAGATTAAATTTTAATATTCACGGTAGTTTTTATAGTAACGCAAATATTTAATGCAATATGGCTGAGAACTGCAGAATAACTTCAGTTTATTTATTTTGTGGCTTTTCTTATTGGAATTTTAATTAAATAAATAAAACAAAATTTCAAAAAAATTCAATACATTTTTATTTTTATTTATTAGTTATGTTTGCTCTGAATATACAATTATTGATTGTGAAAGGCATAACAAAAAATAAAAATGTATTGAATTTATTTGGATTTTTAAAAATGTATTTAACTTTGTTTATTTACTAACTATATAATTAATTATTAAAGTGGTTTAAATACCTGCTTTCAAGTAATCCAAATGTTGCTGAATGGCAAATAGTTTCGACTAAGGGGAGTCATCTTCAGGCCAGTAAAGGATGGCCTATCTCTTCATTTGAAGATCGTCATACAAATAAATAAACATTTACACATACACACACGGACAAGACACATGTGTAAATTCAACCACAATCACGTAAATATTGAGATTTTCAAAGTGATTTAATAGTTTAATAAAAAGGTACTCTATTAAATCAGAAAACGTTAAATATGGTTAAGAAATTGATTTTAAGGTTAGAATTTAAAAAAAAATTTTACATAGGCCTATTAAAAAAAACTGTACCGTATTTACAAATAATAATAGGTTAACACGTGTATATACAATAGTTACTATCGGAAACTTGTTAAATTGTCTTATTACTGACAAACTTTCTTAAATTTTTCTTTTGTTTTCCTTTGTCCAGTATACTTTTCCGTTTGTTTAGAAATTTTACCCTCATAACGAATTTTCTGCGTGCAAAAAACTCTATTATGTCATAGGGTAAACAACACACTTTCTTTTCCATGCGTTTTACAATTTCTTTTTTAACACCAGGACATTTTGGGATACTACTTTCTTTACAATATTTTTTGAACTCTTGTTCTAGTATTGCAATATTTTTGTTGAAGTCTTCTGTAGGTTTCGTTAATCCCGCTAGAGACAATTCGTTGACCCAGGTTTTCGTTGTGGTGTTGGTGTAAGTAAATGTTCCAAGCTCAGGGCACTTCTTCTGTAATTTTCTCGCCATCCATGCGGCAATGTAATTCAGTCCATCTTCTGATACATTTTTCTTCAATAAGACTGCATCTTTCTCTGTATCCTGGACCACACTGTCAGACTCGGTGTCAGACTCGCACTCTTCGAGATCACAAGGTACCGTGACATCTATCTTTGTTTTGCAAGGTACACGACATTCACTCAAAACCTTCCCGATTATAAAGTCATCACTAGTGTTCTCTGTATTTGCATTGCTTCGTACTTTTCCAGTGTTTTTTCCTAGCACAATCATGGGCATTCTACACAAACTTGCTAAGGGCATCGAGTTGTCATTCATTCCACCTCCACCTCTTATTAAAGAAAACAAGTTTTCCAAACTGTCCTGGTTTAATTTTCCAGTTAGAATATACTGTATTCCATCACTTACTTTTAAATCATCATAAATTTCAATTACAGATCTAGTTGAAATTAATATACCTTTCTGGAACAGTTATATTTTTGTCTTATTTATACATTTCATATTCTCTACTTTCAATATACTTCTCCAATACATATTTTGCTCTTCTATCTTCATTACGTTTGCACTTTTAAGATTTATACTAGTAGACGGAATCCTGCTGTTCATCACGTCAGACCAGTCATTGGTTTTTTGTATAAAATCTGCAGTTGCTAATCTTACTTTTTCTTCTCCAACATTGTAACGGCGAAGTGCACATGCCGTCGTATGAGACATCAGTTGAGCAGCCAACGGTACATTTTGATGCTCAAATTTTTCACATTTAATGTGCTTTAGTGATAATTTGTAGCATGAAGAAATCTCAACTTCCTTTACTTTGAAAACCAACTCTTCAAGAGGCTTTAGAGAAATTATTGTACCATCAGACAGCGTGAATCCTACATCAATAAGCTAATTCCTTACCAACTTCAAAAGATGCGGGACGTCTGCAAGAAAATAAATTTTGTTTTCAATTATGAGTGAAAAAACCAGCTTCTCTCGTGACTCACATTAAAGGCCTTCCATATTCCAACATTACCACCACCACACTCAGGCACGATTGCTCTTACTGTGTACCTATATCGCGAAGATTACTGATTAGTTCTTCTATAAGAGACTAAATAGAATGCCTTAAATAAGAGATTAAATTAGTTCAACTACATCAGAAACAGTTTAAGCACATACCAACTATCCATTATTATTAATGTGTGACACACAACGGTTATTTTGTAAACACATTAATACTACACTACATTATAATAAGCACAACAAACAATATTTTTAGCAAAATACACTTAAGCACCAGTTATACTGCGTTGTCGCGTATACTTTATAGACTATTATGCTGCCCGGCAATGTTACAGCATGAACACACATGTAGTGACTGGAAAAGGCGCGACGAGGTATGCCGTGACGTCACCACGCGCCGCGCACTCAACGTTGCCCCACCTCCTATACTCTATACATCTTGGGGGGTTAAGAACACGCACCATTGTCAGATACTGCGATTTTGCAAAATGGTGCATCGTCATTTTGAAACGCATAAGTAATCTAGGGTTAAGATACATACAAATAAATCAAAAGAAATTTTAGGAGAGATTGGACCCTAAACACTGTTTATAGCTATGACGAAATGTTTTTAATGCTTTTTAAAACATGAGAATTTGTCCTTAACTTCAATGAAGCTCACCGTAAAGCTAAAAATTAAGAAACCTTTGACCTTAAGAGCAGATGATTGTTACAAAAATAGGAATAAAGCCCGGAAAGTTAGTAATTTCAGCCTATTGTATTGAAGTATGTTGATCCTAAAGAATACACTCGAAGTTGGATAATACTACTGTTCTTAATATTTGATTTAATTCAAAAGCTCAGCAAAACGTTTCTGGGTGTGGTCCATTCTGAACAAACAAATGATTGTTGAATGCATTTGCATTCATTACCATCTAAGAATGTACCAACCATTACAACCAACTAAGAAATTTAGAATTATTTTTCACAACCAACATTCTTTTTTTAGGTTAGGTTAACAAAAAAAAAAAAAATAAATTATCAAAAAGGCTTTCTGCATTATAATTCAAACAACAGTTGTAACATATTACAAATAAAACAGCTGATTTGGATCAGTTTAACACAATTTTATTGTAGGCCTATACTGAACACAATTTTCTTGCGAGCATTTAGATTTATTACCATAGCAACCAAAATGATAAATTTAGAATCATGTCATTATTCTTCACAACAAACAGTTTTTTTAGGTTAGGTAATAGCAAACAGAAACAACGAAAAAGGCTTACTATATCATAATAATTCTAACACATATCACTAATTAAATTATGCCAACTTTATTCTTTACTAGGCCTATTTCACCAGTTTGTAGTGCAGCTGTACAGTATCACATTTTGTTGATATTTTATAACTTTAAATTTGACTCTCTTCTATATACAAATACAAAATCTTTATCCAAATCAATTGTCATTATCGTGAAAATATCCTAGTATACAATAATCTGCTTTCATTTGATTCGCAGTGGGATTTGGTGAGCGAAGCGAATAGGGTTGGAGCCAACTTGTATTATGTACTTATATCAAACTTGCAAACTCTATTTTACGTTATTATAAATTAATCTATACTAATATTATAAAGAGGTAAAGTTTGTTTGTTTGTTTGTTTGTATGTAGGGGATAATCTCTGGCTCTACTGAACCGATTAAAAAATAGTTTTACTAATAAAAAGCTACACTATCCCTGAGTAACATAGGCTATAATTAATTTCGGTAAAAACATTTTTTTATTTCAATATATTTGTAAATTTAGTCGGAAAAAAATCTTAGGTTAGGTTTAGAATGATAAATCAACACATGTATTTACATTTAATGCCATAGCAACCAATTGAATAAAATAACAGATAACATAGCTGCTTTAATATTTCCATTAACAGCTGATTTCAAAATTTGAAGCAGTTATTTTTGTATTTCCACCTTTTAGGTTATCATTTTAAAGTGTAAACCTGGGCCTTGCTGGTTCTTTTAACCATTATTAACTGCTGTTATAAAATATAAGAAATGATTTGGTTTGAACATTTAACAATATTTACCATCTTAGTTTTGAGGTTGTTATTAATACTACACCTTTGTTATAAATAAAACATAACATATGTTTTTAGAAGGTACCATTGGGGGTTGGCGTGCGGAGCACGCAGGGGTCTCCGCTAGTCTAAAATAAAATAGTTATCAGTACAAAATTATTCTTAAGTAACATTTCTATACGGAAATTCAGCGAAGGTGAGACATAGCAGGGTGATCGTACATTAACACATAGAGTGGCTTCACATCACAAGTGATTGATGGTGGTAAATGCAGCATTCTTGTTTTAACTAAGGTATGTCTCCTTTTATATTCCATTTAAGTGTTTACTTTAAAGTACAAATTTGAAGGAATCTGAAATGTAACAAAGAAGATTTATCTATAGTGTCAAGTTGTCAACGTGTATAGAAGAATTAAATAGCTGAAATATGAAGAAAGTGAGGGAGTTATTTAGTTATCTCGTGCCGTTCCATGAACAAAAAATATAATGGAATGGTTATAACTTTAATTTTATTGTTCACGTTCATGATTTAAAAACATTTTGTTGGTTTGATGTTTAATGTTATGTTGTAATCAACTTGTTTATAGAATGCATTTCAATTCACAATTTCTTAATAGTAAAACTTCTAGAAAAAATTTGTACTACTTCTAGAAACAATAAATTTGACGTTTGACAGTAGTCCTTGTTACAAACAACAGTGTTTATTGATGGTTTGTATTTAGTACATACTTAAAAATTACATACAAATTTATAATTTATGAATTATTTGTTGTAAGAACAAGAAATATGTTTTTTGTTGATTGTGTTCATTATTTTCATGATTATAAATTTAATTGAAATTGTGGTGTACAAAATAAATACTAATTAAATTTTATGTACGTAATAAAACTAATTAAACATACACAATACTATGTTGCTGATCTGTTATATAGTTTTCTAAAGTTTCATTTACTATAAAATGTCAGTAGTTAAAACATCAATCCTAGTGGAATTTTATGGATCCATCCGTCACTGAAACTTACATAATGCATGTTAATAATTTTTTGGATTCCTCAGTTAAGTGAAACATGTGGCTTTTGGTGCTATTTTATATACTTACTAGGGGAAACCCCTGCTTGCTTTGGTTATGTGAAACCTTCTATACATATAAT